>PVKM010001560.1:0-75789 GCA_004027735.1 Carollia perspicillata
TTACTCACTTTGCAAAACAATCTGTTAGTTGCAAAGGTGTCACAGAGTTCCTTTAAGTAGTACCTTCCTGTTTATTTAGGGATCATCAAATTTCATTAAGATTTTACCAGGAGGTAAAAACAAAAGTATAACAAACAATGTTCATTAAATATCAATCACAAATCAAGAGAAAGCAAGTTTCAAATTATAATGAAGTAAGTCCATTTACTTCATTAGAAAGTGTCCAGTTTTCTAATTTTTCACTTTATTGTACAGAGCAGGGGTGTCAAACTCATTTTCACTGGGGGCCTTCAAAAGGCCAAATGTAATTTTAGGACTGTGTAAATGTAACTACCCCTTAACAATTAAGTGAGAGCTTGGAGCTGCCGCCAGGTAGAAACAAGGTGCTGGGCAGGATAAAACAAGGTGGAGGGCCGGATTTAGCCTAAGGGCTGTGTGTCTGCCACCTGTGGTACAGAGAGTTAAAATATTGGACAGTCCTGTTTAATACCATATGTTTATGCTTCAGTGGTAATGGATGGGCAAAGCCACGCTGATTCCCAGACAGAGCTTTACTACAGAGGAAGGATTCTGTTGTTCTTATAAATAAATACAGATTCCTGGAAGGGATCAAGACTCAACATTCAAAGAAACAAACTACATAGAGATTGGTAGTCAGCTCTATGTAGTAATATTATTATACATGCAGTTTTTATTTATTTACATATACTTTCATTGTCTTGCTTTATAGCTTCCAATAATCACACACTTCTTGAGGACATAATTTTTACCTCCAATTTCACCTACAAAGCCTAACCCAATGCTTTATTCTAATGGTGTTCACTTAATACACATTAAATTGACATAACAAATGCATAATGTTGGTGTATTATGGATTGGGTGCCAGATAAAGTACAGGGTGCCCAACTAAAACTGTTAAGATTTTGTATTCAAAATTTAATTGAGCATCCTTATTTTTATTTGCTAAATCTGGCAACCCCAATTATAAGTAACCTTTCGTTAGTAAAAAATTTGCGGCTCCACAGACTAAGGGGCTTCTCTCCTCAGCAGTGAGACTACCCGAATCTGAAAACGACTTTAGAACAAAGTGATCTAACACGCTCAGCAAAGAGAAGAGACAGAGCTGGAAAATACGTTATCTGGAATGGTCTGATTTTTATAGGGAGGATAAAACACAATACTCATTATTCTTTGCAGAAATTTTGGGAAGGAGCAAAAGAGATATTTGTTAAGCCTTTTTGTGTTCCTGAAAAGAGATACGCTCTGTAGATACAAAAATCTTTAAATACACTTTTCCCCGCCCCAGGTTTGTTTATTTTTAAAGGCAGTTCTAATAGGAGATTAGCTCAAGGGATAGGCAAGTTGGTGGAGAGATTTGAAAGAGGGAGAAATAATTGGCAATTTCTGCACTTACAAAATTAAATGCTTAGTGAATTCAGTTTCTATTCTGGATAAAAGTTTTCTTTTTTAATTTCCAAAAGCAAAAGCTTCCATATTCTTTTAAAAAACACAACATAATAAGTGAATGACCCCACTGCCATTACCACCTATTCCAGTTAGGGTAGGGCTTAAGAACTGCTCCCTTTTAACCTATGATTTCTAATTAATTGCTCTGTATCTGAAACCTTAGAGTCTTAAAGGGGAAAAAATAATGCTATTTAAAAACATCCGGGAGCATTTGAAATCTTGCTCCCTAGCATATGTCATCAATTTGACCCAAATAAACTACTGGGTTGGCTAAAAAGTTCTTTTGGTTTTTCCCATAAGGTGGCTCTAGTAACACTTAGTTGCGTTCCACTTCATTTGAAACAATTTTGTTAGATTGTGTTGTGACAGCTGTCATACCAGCATGCAGTTAAAAAAACTTATTGAAATTGGTGAATTTTTGTGTAGCCATTATAATATTGAAGATGGAAGAAAACATGCAACATTTTCAGCATTTAATGCTTTATTATTTTGAGAAAGGTAAAAATGCAACTGAAACGCCCAAAAAAATTGTGCAGCTTATTGAGAAGGTGCTGTGACTGATTGAACGTGTCAAAAGTGGTTTGTGAAGTTTCATGCTGGACATTTCTTGCTGGATGATGCTCCATGGTCAGACAGACCAATTGAAAATGATCAAATCGAGACATTAATGGAAAACAGTCAACATTTTACCGTGCTGGAGATAACCGACATACACTAAATATCCAAATCAATAATGTCATTGGTGAAAATTTAAAAATGTGTCTTTTATTTTACAGAAAAGACTGAACAGACTTTTTGGCCAACCCATAAAAAATTTTTAAATAATAAAAATAGTAAGAATACAAATGTCCAGAAATGAATGTGATGGGGAAGCAGTGGCATTATTTATACGGCACATTCATCTGGACTTGTATATTTGCTACAAGGACCAGCCTTGTTCAGGCCCTAACAGAGTGTATCATGGACATCTCACAGAAAGAGAAATTCTTAACATTTACTTTAGAAATTAATGTATAAAGTAAGAATAAAGACCTTAACAAACTCAAGTTGTCTGTAGATATTTGTTGAATAAAATAATTTTAAACTTTATATATGTGTGCTCTATTCTTTAAAAAAACAAATTTTGCAAGAGGATTTCTAGTAATGTACACTGGTGAAAAAAATTTCAAGTTAAATTGATGTTTGGGCTCTTGGCTTCAACAAGGAGCTGCTCAGGTGATTCAGCCAGAAAAGATTCAGATTTCTAAAATCATAGTATCCCAGGCCATGAATTAAAAGGCCATTCTATAAGTTTATGGTCTGGAGTAAGGCAGGATTCTGTATGTTTCTTTATCAAAGACATCAACTTTCATTTGTTTCTTTGTTACTTTAAAACTAGCCCCACATTACCCAATCAGAGTTGTGTATTGTTATAATAATTTGAACTATTTATATAACATTCTTTGTTTATTCTAAGAGCAAAGTTGTTCTGAAGGTTTACTCTACTATATTGTTTTTATTCTTAAAAATAAAATGCTACTTGATAATTTTTTAAGTGTATTTTCATTATTTTCTAATCACTGGTTGTAAGCAGAGCTCTGGATTTTAGTCTCAGCTGTCATTAACTTCCAGTGACCTCAAGCCTTCAGGCTTTTCCCCTATAGGCTTCAGTTTCTCCATCTGTAAAATGAGATGGGCCACATGACTTCAGATTTGGTAATGGTTTCTTAAATATGATACCAAAACCACAAGCAACGAAAGAAAAATAATAGATAAATTGGACTTGGCTAAAATTAAAAACTTGGTGTATCAAAGGACATGATCTACAGAATAGGAGAAAATATTTGCTTATCATATATATGTAAGGGTTTAATATGCAGAATGTGTGAAGAACTACTACAACTCAACATTTCAAAGGTGGACAAATGACTCAAATAGAAATTTCTCTAGAGAAGATATAAAAATAACCAGCAAGCACAAGAAAAGATGCTCACCATCATTAGTCATAAGGGAAATATAAACCAAAACTATGAGGTGCCATTTCTCATCTACTAGGATGGCTATAGAAATAAAAATAAAAATCAGAAAATTTAGTGTTGGTGAGGATGGGAAGAAACCAGAACCCTTGTACAGTGCTGGTGGGAATGTACAAGGATGCAGCTGTAGTCAGAAAGTTAAGATACAGAATTACATGGCTCAGCAATTCCACTCTTAAGTATATACTCGAAATGATTGAAAGCAAAGACTGACACATACAGGGTGGGCCAAAAGTAGATGCATAGTTGTTCATATGAAAAACAACATGGTAATGAATAAATAATAATATAAGAATAAACTGTGTTTCACGTACTCACCAACTGTAAATCTACTTTTGCCTTCACCCTGTACTCATATAGGAATGCTCATAGTAGCATTATTCGCAAAGCCAAAGGTAGAAAATCCAAGTGTCTATCAACAAATGAATAAATAAACAAACTGCGGTATATCCATACAATGAAATATTATTCAGCCATAAAATGGAATGAAGGGTTCTGGAAGTTGATACATGCTACAAGAAAGAACCTTAAAAACATTCTAAGTAAAATTAAACAAAAGGACAAATATTAAATGATTCCACTTACATGAAATATCTAGAATAGGCAGATTTAAAGAGACAGAAGTTGATTAGAGTTGATCAGGGTGTTGGCAGGAGGGTTAATAAGGGACTTACTGCTTAATGCATACAATTTTGGTTTGAGATTATGAAAATTTTTGGAAATGATAATGGTAATGACTGCACAATATTATGAAAGTAGTTAATGCCACTGAATTGTACACTTAAAATGATTGAACTGGAAAATTTTATGTTATATACATTTTACCACAATTTTAAAAAAGTATAATTGACTTCCGGCGAAGCGTAGATGGAAACACTATGCCTCCTCGCACAACCAAAATTAAAGACAACAAATATTTACAAACAGTAACACAACCAAAACAGAAAACTGAACTGCAGAAGTCCCACAACCATTCAACCAGACTGGTAAGAGGGGTGGAGAGGGAACGTGGCAGGAAAAGGCAGTGGCTGGCAGACTGGGAGCGCAGGCCTTGCTGGCACCCTGTTCACAGACCCCCAGATGCGGGGAGGAAATGGGCAGGGCAGTTGGCCGTTGGTGGTCACCCATTCGTGCGCAGATAAACTAGTCAAGAACTAGCAGTGAGACGGACCATACAGCCCAGGGCCCCAGCGACAGAAAATAAAGCCTAAAAATACCGATTGAAAAGGTGCCAGGAGAGACTCTCACCCTCACACAAGAGGTCATTGGAGAGACCTGTAAGGTCCCAGAGCGTGCATAGGCCCGCCCACCTGGGAACCAGCGCCAGGGGGCCCAGTTTGCTTGTAGGAAGCAACAGAGGGGACGCAAATCCAAGAGAATGTGGAACAGGCGCCATTGTTCCCACTCTGACCCCGCCCCCACAGACAGTGTCACAACCCAGCTCCTAGATTGCCCTGCCCTGGTAAACACCTAAGGCTCCGCCCCTCATATGTAACACATGCCATCTAACCAAATATGACTCAGACAGAACAACTCAAAGCCAATACTTTTAAGCAACCAAGAGATAGCCAACCTATCAGATGCACAGTTCAAAGCACTGGTGATCAGGATGCTCACAGAACTGGCTGGTTTTGGTCGCAAATTAGATGAAAAAAATGAAGACTACACTAACTGAAATGATGGAAAATGAACAGGGAACCAACAGTGATGGGAAGAAAACTGGGACTCAAATCAATGGAGCGGACCAGAAGGAAGAAAGAAACAACCAAACAGAAAAGAATAAAGGAACAAGAATTCAAAACAATGAGGAGAGGCTTAGGAACCTCCAGGACATCTTTAAACGTTCCAACATCCAAATTATACGGGTACCAGAAGGGGAAGAGGAAGAGCAACAAGTGGAAAACTTATTTGAACAAATAATAAAGGAGAACTTCCCCAATCTGGCAAAGGAAATAGACTTTCAGGAGGTCCAGGAAGCTCAGAGAGTCCCAAAGAAGTTGGACCCAAGGAGAAACACACCAAGGCACATCATCATTACACTAGCCAAGATTAAAATGAAGGAGAGAATTCTAGAAGCAGCAAGAGATAAGGGGACAGTCACCTACAAAGGAGTTCCCAACAGTCTGTCAGCTGATTTCTCAAAAGAGACCTTGCAGGCAAGAAGGGGCTGGAAAGAAGTATTCCAAGTCATGAAAGGCAAGGACCTACATCCAAGATTGCTCTATCCAGCAAAGCTTTCATTTAGAATAGAAGGGCCGATAAAGCGATTCTCAGATAAGGTCAAGTTCAAGGAGTTCATCATCACCAAGCCCTTATTATATGAAATGTTAAAGGGACTTATCTAAGAAAATGAAGATAAAAAATATGAACAGTGAAAGGACAGCAAACTCACAGTTATTAACAACCACACCTAAAACAATAGCAGACTAAGTGGACACCTAAAACAGGAGTGGAGCCACAGAAATGGAGATCACATGGAAGGTTAGCAACAGGAGAGTGGGAGGAGGCGGGGGACGAGGTACAGAGAGTAAGTAGCATAGACAGTGGGGAGAAAATAGACAGGGAGAGGGCAAGAGTAGTGTGGGAAATGTAGAAGGTAAAGAACTTATGACACATGGTCATGAACTAAATGGGGGAGTGTGGGTGGGAGTGGGTGTGCAGGGTGGAGGGGAATGAAGGGAGGAAATGGGACAACTGTAATGGCATAATCAATAAAATACATTTTTTAAAAAAAGTATAATTGAGTTAGGCCCAGGACCTGGTGATTTCTAAGTAGGGTGGCTATGAGCTCCACAATAGTACTCATTTATGATTGTTGTACCAATTGTAATTATTAGTAGTATCCCCATAAGTTCTCAAAGTTGTCCTCGCTTGAACAATAAATTATACGGTCACCCCATGTCTAAGGATCTCTGATTTTCAGTGGTTCTGAGACCTTAATGACGGGCATTAGGACCATGTAAACGTTTTGTGATGACGTCACCTCTGGAAAACTAGGCCTCCAGGGAACTGGAGGCAGCACAGCAGACGTCACTTCAGATGAATGTCCAGCTTCGTAGTGGCAAACCGTTCTTTATTTGAGTCTGAGAGTCCGCGAATAAGGAGAAACCCGGGAAGGGTTAGGGCGAGGCGGTGAGAGCAAAAGGCCCCACCCTCTCGCGTCCTGCCCAGCACAGCAAGGCCAGCCCCCTTCAAAGAGGGGGCGGGGCGGGGCCGGTCCCGCCCCTTTGGGCCTGCGAGAGTTGGGGCGGTCCCTAGTAACCAAACTTGGTTCCGCGGACCAATGGGGAGAGGCAGGCGGTGGAATCTATTGGAGGAGGGGACATCAGCCAGGCGTTGTGGGTGGCCTGAACCTAGCAGGCCTTGTGGGCTCGTGGAAGCTGCCACGTAATTCCCAGTTTTTGCGGCTGGATTTTGCCCGGTGGGGTGCCACCGTCAGCACTTCCGGGGTAAACTCCGACCGAGCAGATCAGTTCCCACCCTGTCCAGTGCTTGCAGTGCACCCTTTAAAGCCCTTGTCAAAGCCCAGCTGTCCCCGCCCTCTCCTTTGAGATCACTGTCTACCTCCCAGCTCGGAGGTGAACTGGCGGTGCCAGGTTGTCCTGACACGTTTGAACTTGTTTTTATTACAAAACAAATGCATAATGTAGAAGATTGGGAAATTGGGAAAAGCATTAATGTTAAAATGAAATAAAAACTGCTTATTATCTTGTCAACCATAAGCAATCGTGATAACCTTTGGTCGTTGTTGCTTTTATTTTTTTCTTCTGTTTAACACAATTGGGACAATGCTGTAAAAAAGTCGTGTATCGTTTGTTATATACTAAGTAGTTTTCCTTGTTATTTTAATTATATGCATAGTATAACATATTCCACAGATGAATGTGCCATTATATATTTTCCCAATGGGTCTTTTTTTGTTCTTCCTCCCCAACCCTCAACCAATGGGTATTTAAGTACTTGGAACGTTAAGTGAATAGCTGATTGGGGGTGGGGTAGGTAGAGTAGGAGAGACAGGTAAGAACTGGCTGATCCACAACTTCATCCTCCCTTACTAAAGTTGTTCTACAAGAACTACAAGATTTTAGAGCCTTTGTAGACTTTACAGTATTAGGGTTCTAGAGTACAATCGTGAGAAACTCATAATCATAATATTCTGAGAGTTGTAAGGACCTCCAAAGAAACAAGTCCAAACTTTCACCAAATGTAGGTGTATCTAACAATCAGAGCTTTTTCAAAAGTTGAGTACTTTACACCTAGAATGTCACCTCTTACTAGCTGTACGAAATCTCTCTCCTGTATCGAAATGGCTCTGACAAGTCTTCACAGACCGGTAAAGAAATAAGTTGGGACTTCCAGCCCCAACTTCTTTTTCACTAGGAACTAGATATCTAAATACTTTGTATCTTGCACTACCATTTCTAATTAAGTAAATAAGCAGGACAGGGAAGGGTGAGTTTTATATGGATTTATTCACTTATTTATTTGCTAGAAGAGAAATAAATTTTGGTCTCTTTTGGTCTGTTCCATGAAACCATGAAAGGAGAGGGACTGATTGCTCAGGGATTTTGTAATAATGAAAAATTGGCCTAAATGTGTGTGTCCAACTAACAATATTCAAATGAGGTAGCGTTGAGTGGAAGTTTAATAAAAGAGCTCTGCACTAGGAGACTAAAACCTGGACCACTGTCAATAGTGTGATGTTGAGCAGGACACTTTAACTCTCTCAGCCTTAATTTCCTCCTCATCATTTTATGATGAGGAGGATATTAAGTCTTTCTTTGCTTACTTCAAAGACTGTCATGAAGAGCAATGGAGAAAATGTTTACCAATGTGTTTTAAGAAAAAGAAGGCACTGTATTTTGTTATCATTGGATGGCATAAAATTTTTCAAAAGAATGTTTTGAAACCATTAAAGAATCATTATAATTTATATAATTGAGAGAGGAAATCTGGCAAAAGTCAAGTGGTACAGCAACTTTCCTAGACCTATATGACCACTTCTTATGCCATGATAGCATTATCAACTCAGGTAATTTCTGTCTTATTCGGAAGAATTTGCCTCTTTGGCTTGGAAGGAAGAGAGTTCTCAAATGATTCAGGGTGGAGATTTGTGGAGCATTTTGTTGTTAGGATTATGCGTACCGGAGGGCCGGCAATGCTGAGCAGCCCAGTTCCAGCAAGAGGACACAAGAAGAGAAGGTGGTTTGGGGTTCAAGAAGGAGCTCAGACCACAACAGAGCTGGAAGGTCTGTCTTCCTCTTACTCAGACTTGAAGAATAATGTGTTCATTGGGATGAGCCTTAGTCTCCATTCATAAGTGGAAATAATAACAATAGCAATGTTAGCTAATTGGGTTTTACTGCCTATTTGTGGCAGAATAGTGGCATCCAAGATCATTAGAGATGAAAGGGCCTTAGAAATTATATATATAAGTAAAGCAGAAGGCAAAAGTTCCGGATGATAGCCTGGTCTGCTTGGCCTTTCCCTTGATCTGACAGCCAGTCCATCAACCCCTAATTGTACAGATTTGCATGCTGAGGTCTGAAGAGAAAAAGTGACTTTGTCTAAGTCATCCATGTCACAGAGTGGTAGTGGTGGACTTGAGCCCAGATTTCTTAAACCCCAGTATGATATACTTTCCCTGAATATAAGCTGCTTCTTAAAACATAATCAGAGTGTGTATAAAAGGCTGAAATTATCAGGAATAAAAGTATTAAGAACCCAAAGGTATTCATAGGTAATGGGTACAATCAGGCAATTCACAAAGGAAATACAATTGGATAACAAAAAATGGGGAAAGGTTCAATCCTATTAACAACAGAAAATGAAAATTCTTTAACTTATAAACTACCAAATGTGCAAAGATTTTTGATATGCAATTTTTTACTTACCACATGTGGAAAAATTACAAATATATTAATATTCAATGATTATGAGGGTGTGGTAAAACAAGAAATAGAAATAAAGTTATAGCAATTTGGCAAAATATACCAACAGTCTCAAAATTAATCTATATAGAACCAATTCTATTTCTCATGCTAGCTATCATAACAAAGTAATATTAACATTGAAATTTAGTATAATCTGTAATGTTGAAAATAAAAAAGTTAGGATCCAATGATACATCTTTACAACACAATATTGGGCAACTACAAAATGATATTTACCATGAGTTTTAATAAACTAGGGAATAGTTTATGTCATAATATACTAGAAACAAAAGTGCCCCTAAAATTAGGTGTAGACTATATTGCAACTATTTTTTAAAAGATTTTATTTATTTTTAGAGAGAGGGGAAGGGAGGGAGAAAGAGAGAGAGAGGCATCAATGTGTAGTTGCCCCTCACGTGTCCCCTACTGGGGACCTGGCCTGCAACCCAGGCATGTGCCCTGACTAGGAATTTAACTGGCGACCATTTGGTTCGCAGCCCACACTCAATCCATTGAGCTACACCAGCCAGGGCTATTGCAACTATTTTTAAAAGATATGGAAAATGGAGAAATATAATGAAATGTTAATATCTTGGCTGTCTTTGGGTGGTATAGATTTTTTGTTTTGTTTTACTTTACTTTTCTGCCTTTTCTACATATTTTATAGTAACTTTGTTCCTCTTTTTTTTTTTAAGGAAAGGCTCTGACAGACTCAAATAGGAGTAGCTTCTCATGGGGACCATTTGTATTTTGGTTAGCAACCCTTGGGCTCAGAAGTGCTAGTGTTCTTCAGCAGTCCTGATGCTCATCCACAGACACTCTCTGGTGCCTCCCATGGGTGCCAGCTGTAGAGGTGCTGAGAGAAACACAGTGCTGAATCACAAGGATTCTAAAATCAAGGAGCATGGCCTGGTGGTCAGAAAAAAACATCTGCAAATAACTATAATACGAATGATAAATTCCAGAAGGGAAGGACAGGAAAATGTATTGAACAGCAGTATCAGTGTAGTAGAAGCCGACAGTATGTGAATAGCAGGAGCTGGAAGGGTAAATTGGAGGTGGATCATAAAACCTGCGAATGCCGAGGTAAAGACGGTGTTGTTAAATTGGGGGACTGTAGGTAGCTATTGAAGGTTATGCTTTGTTTCGGTCTGTATTGTTTTGGAAATCCTGACCTTCATGAGATGTGCTTCAGGAAGCCTGCCTTTGGAAATAAACTGGAATGTGAGTGAGACCGAAGACTGGTAGATCAAGTAGGAGCTAGCGCGATAGTTTGAGTGAGAGGCAGTGAAAGTGGACTTGAGAAGTAGCTTTGGAAGTAACGGGGAGGAGGCATTCAAATAGAGACAGAGAGAATAGTTGGAGATGAAGGTGAGAAGTTCTTATTTCAGTAGGTCAAGGAGGGATTACCATGTCCTAAAGCATTTATTTCAAAACTGGCCTCCCTATCATGATTTTGTAAAATCTGCCCCTGTGTCTCCTAATCTCAGACTGCCAGGCAGGATAACTCTACTAGTTTTTTAGAGTGAAATTATGGGTTTTCTGCTTCTATTTTTCCACTACACATGTGATATCTGGGGCTTGGATAGCAGCAACTACAAGGGATTCTTCCTAGTTTTTCTTATGTCAAGTCATGGTGTAAGCTATAAAAGGTGGTGTAAACTATAGCAGGGATTCGGCCTTGGCTGAGTAGCTCAGTTGGTTAGAGCATTGTCCTGATATGCCAAGGTTGTAGGTTCCATCCCTGGTCAGGGCACATGCAGGACACAGCCAATAAATGCATAAACATGTGGAACAACAAATCAATATCTCTCACCTCCTTCTTCTGTCTCTCTACAATTAATAAAAACGTTTTAAAAGGGATGGGAAGAAGAGGGTGAGGATAGCCTCCAAGGTGTCCAACTATTCCAGTACCCCTATGCTGGAGGGGCTCTGTGCAGCAGGTGCTCCCCAGTAACCTGAACACAGGTTCTGGGCTTCTAGAAAGATTCTCAGTGGAGTTGCACATGCTGCTGCTTGGTGAGTGGTTCTTTGTACAGTTTCTCCCGCCCTTCCTACAGGCTCCTGTGATCTCACCAACCACTTAAGCTTCCCTCTTGCAGCCTCTTTCATCATCCTTTCTCCCTCTCTCGGGTGTTAGGTAATCCCCACTCGCCGAGCCTGGCCTGCACAAGCAAAAAACTGCTAGTAGATTACAGGCTGGGGAGTCAGTACCTTTCTGATTTTTCCTAGGAAACAGCTCTCTTGCACCTATGGCCTTGCTTCTTTTTAAATAGGTTTTCTTTGTACTAAAACCACACCAAAACATAGAAGCAGAAATGTCCTACTGAAGCTAAAATAGTTTTCAACTGGAGTTAGTTTAATGCATATATTTTCACTTAAGCCACAAATTAGAGCTATTACGTCACCCTTGGGAAACTTTTTATAATATAATAGGTACCATAGAAGGATTTCTTCAAAGGAAGTTTAACCTGGGATCAAACATATTCTTCTAAAGGGCCTCCCTTTATTCTCTCTTGTTTCCTAAAGCTTTCTCTGATGTGGTTGTTCTGAAAATTGAAGCAGGTCTTTTTTTTTTTTTTAAAGCTTTTTAAAGAAAGTGGGCCTGTAAAATAAAGCCAGAAAGGCAGAGCTCCTCCATTCTTTTATCTGTGGTTCAAGATCATGGAACATCTAAATTCCGTAATAACATCTAGGAACTTTTAAATATTCACTCATTATTTCATTCAATATTTATTTATTTTACTTTTTACTGACTTGATAGAGAGAGGGAGGCAGAGAGAGAGAAACAGTGATTTATTGTTCCACTTATTTATGCATTCATCGGTTGCTCCTTGTGTGTGCCCTGTGACCAGACATAGAACCTGCAACTTTGGCGTATCGGTCCGATGCTCTAACCAGCTGAGCTACAAGACAGGGCCCATTCAATGATATTAAAGCCCCATTGTGTTCTATTACCTGTGCCAAATGCTGGGGATATAAAGAAAAAGGAAGAATACTCCTTTTTCAAAATTTATGTATTGATGTTAGCAAGAGGAAGGGAGGGAGAGGAGAGAGAGTGAGAGTGAGATTTGTCCACTTATTTATGCATTTATTAATTGATTCTTGTATGTATCCTGGCCAGAGATTGAGCCAGCAGCCTTGGCGTATGGGGATGATGCTCTAACCAACTGATCTACTGGGCTAGGACAGGAAGAATACTTCTTTAAGAATATGCTACCAGGACTAAGTCTAAAATAAACAAAGATTGGGAGATACCTGTCTGGAAATGGAGAAGAAAGTTATAGGATTGAAAAAGAAGTTGGTGCTTCAGTGCATTAAGCTTCCATTCTTATCTAGGAAAGGCTGATTTCCTTGTCACTTTCTCAGTAAAATTGCTAGTGGCCCAAATTCATGTGTGCTGTGTAAGTGCCAATTCACCGATTTGAGATTTAGAGTTGTCAATGGGAGGATACCAAAGCTTCTAGTATGCTTTTGGTATTGTTGACCATAAGAATGGACTTCTAGAGTGAAAAGTCTATTGTCCTTACCCTGGTCATGTACAAGTCATTTAAGCTAAGGGAAGCCATCTATCTTCTTCCCTTCAACTACAAAGTGAGAAAACATACCTATCATCCATCTTTTTTTAAAGATTTTATTTGTTTATATTTAGAGGGGAAGGGAAGGAGAGAGGGAGACAAACATCAATGTATGGTTGCCTCTCGTGCGCCCCCTGCCAGGAACTGGTCTGCAACCCAGGCATGTGCCCTGACTGGGAATCTAACTGAGGTTGTTCGGTTCACAGGCCTGCGCTCAATCCACTGAGCCACACCAGCCAGGGGCTATCACCCATCTTTTGATAAAGTTTCATAAGGTTCATGTAAACAAACAGTTACAAGACACTGCATTAAGAGCAGTAACAAACAAAAAAAACACTGTGTTAAGAGCATGAATAATGGGCTGTGCAGGTAACAGTAGAGGGACCACACTACACCATTCCTGTGAAGTGGGTGTAAGAGGCTAAATAGAAAAGGTAACATTCATAAATGTTGACAAGGATGTGAGGAAAAGAGAACCCTTGCACACTATCGGTGGGAATGTAAATTAGTACAGCCACTAAGGAAAACAGTATAAACAGTACATATAAATAATGGTAGATTACACCGGCCTTTAAAAAGAAGGAGAATCTGTCATTTGGGACAACATGGATGAACCTGAGAACATTATGCTAAATGAAATAAGCCATGCACAGAGAGACAAATACTCCATGATCTCACCTATGTGTAGAATGTAATACAGTCACACTCACAGAGGCAGAGTATAGAATGGTGGTCACCAGGGCTTGGTGGGGAGGTGTGGGAGGGGAGAATGGGAGATGTTCAAAGGGCGCAAAGTTCCAGTTAGCCAGGGTGAATAAGTTTAGAGAGCTAATGTACAATGTGGTGTCTATAACTTAAAATGCCATATTGGATAATGGAAACATGTGAAGACAGTAGATTTTAGATGCTCTCATCACAAAAAAGGTAACTTTTTTTTGTGAGGAGGTAATATGTTAACTAGCTTGACTGTAGCAATCATTCCAGTATGTATATCAAATCATCATATTGTAAACCTTAAATATATACACGTTTAAAAAGTGGCTCAGAGAAATTGGTGGGGAGACCAAGTCATAAACAGACAACATTAAAGCTATGCGGAATTCCAATCACAGAGGTACAAAGAGGTACCAAGACTCCGTGTGTGAAGGGAGTACCTGGTCACGTGAAGCCAGCATCAAGTGAGATACCATATATGCAGTTATTCTTATTATTACTGCTGCCACTGTTACTGTTTTTGTTATTATTGTTGTTGTTTTTAGCAGGAAAAGGTGTAAAAGTTGGTAAATATGAATGGGACTTCAGAGATAGGGAGTTTGCTTTATTGTCAGAAACCTTGCCAAGATTTTTTTAGTCTATTGTTTTATCAGTCCTTCCTATGATGAAGTTCCAAGGACCTACAAAGGGCTATGTGGGTAAATCGGGGCAGAGTTGCTAAGACACCATCTAAAGAGACAAATTCACAGTTAAGCGATGTACTGAGCATAATGCATTGCACACAGTGGTCACGCAATTAAAAATAGTTACTACTGATTATTACGGGGCAACTGAATGTCAGAAAAGTTCACTTAGTATCAATCAGCTTCCTTCCCACCCATTCCGCTTTTAAATAGTGGTTAGAAGTCGGATTTCCATGTTCTGTGCTAGATGCTAGAATGAATTGATCAGACAGAATCTCAGTCCTTGAGGAACTCACAGTTAAATACGGGGAAGAGATAGTAACGATATATAGCGTGGTAGATGAAACAGCAGAATTGTGTGCCACGTGTCTGGGCAACAAGAGATGGCAATTAATTCTGCCTGGAGAAAGCCGTGAGGGTGACATTTGAGCTGTAGTGAGGGCGGAGTCTGCGGGGCATTTTTAGACAATGAGTCTCAGAAACTGCCGGAACCAAGGTGCTGCGGGAGTGGAGTGAGTCTCGGTCGGATATTGTTACTGGACCCGACCAAGGCAGTCCTCCCAGTACAGTCAGCCGACCCGGGAGTGCAGCTGCTTGCACGGATCTTCAGCTTACATAATAACTGGCCGCCGCAGCAAAGGATGAACGGAGCTCTGGGAAAGGTAACGTGGGTTCTACGCACGCCAGGCGCAAAGGTTTGGTGCGCAGAGCAGAGCTGGGAGATGGCCCGGGCCATCGCTGCCTCTGCAGACATCCGGATGTAGACACTGGCGAGAACCTGGCTTTTTCCGGCAGCACGTGCGGCGCCTGGTAATCAAAGGATTGTGCTCCCTCCTCTCCGATCCGGGCACACTCAGCCTCACCTTCCCGCGCGCCAGGCACCTGGCGCTAGCCACCCTCCTCGCCCATTGGCCTGGAAATAGATTCCCACTATGGGGGTCACGACACCGGGAGAGGTCCCAGTATGACGTTGAGCAGGTCACTTGATTTTTGCGTTAACTCATCAATTTCGATTTTTTCCCTAATAATACCGTTTTTGCTTGCTGAACTGATTGTGATGTGAGGCTACTTGGCAATGAGGAAAGGGTGGTGATAAAATACATTTTACTTATAAAACTTTTTTAATGACTGCAGTAAAACCGTATGAACCACCATAAATGCATTCCTTGGCTTTCCCTTGTCCTCCTAACAGATTCAACAGATTTCAGTTGTGCTCTTTCAGTTGTATTATGCTGCTTGGTAAATTAATGGCTTATTTTTAGCAATTTATGTTAAAATTTTATTTCATGCATTAATTGTAGAGACTCTATCTCCATGATGCATAGATTAGAATTGTTCATGATCTACTAGTAGTTATCTTCTGGCAGCCCCTGAGTTTCTATAGCTTTGTTTCCTTAAGGGCCCAAACTTCCTATTATTCTGTATGAAATAACTCACTGTTGTTCACCTTAGCCAAATTTTGAGAGTTGAGCCAAATCTGGTGAAAGAATAATAGGAAAAAAATCAGCAAGTTTCAAAAATCTATTGTTAAAGATGGTCAGATTGGTGACTTCACACTTCTGCTTTATTTGCCTTGATCCTGAGGAATGCTTAAAGGGAGGGATCATTTTTCAAGGAATGCTTTTTTTTTAACCATTGCATACTCCAGGAGAGCTCATAGAAATATGTCATTAGGCTATTACCTGAGATATAAAGGCAGATAGGGCCCTTCTAAGTCTGATGCCATTTTCCCCATCTAGACTGCTTTGTAGACTACTCTTCCATTGCTCTACTGCTTTGTCCAGACAGTTCCTCATTTATTTTCCAAATGCTGACTTCCTGATTCTTGATCTTGTGCAGTCTTCTCATGGAGTGCCCTCACCCTTCTCACCACTTACCCAAATGATCCTTCCTTCAAGTCCCTGCTCATTTCATCTTTTCCAGAAAATGTTTCTGACTACTCCAGCTAATGTGCCTGTTTAATTTTCTGAACTTACAACTGGTATTATGTTTTGGTACCTAATCATGTGCAGTTTTATGGCCATCCTTGTCTCTGCCTGTCTGGAAGTGTTAGTACTTTACAGTTACAAGGAAAACCAGTGGGATTTGCATCAGACCTAGGTTCTATCTCTTGCTACCTATGTGACCATAGGCAGGTTATTTGACCTCTCTGCTTCAGTTTCTCCTCCGTAAAATGCAGATCAGGATGCTCACTATATGAAATTGTTGTTTATACTTTCAAAGATTATAGAAGACAATGTAAGAGTACAATGTAAGAGTACAATGTAAGAGTACAATGTAAGAGTACACATGAGAATATTGATATTCTACAATTAATAAAATGCTTCATTTGCATAATTTAATTTGATCTTCATGATATTCTGAGATGATCCTGACAGATGCAAGATGAGGAAATGGAAGCTGCTGGCAGTATCTGTTACCCAATAGGTTCTCAAATGTTCTGAGTGCCTGAATGAATGAACACCTTGCTTATAGGTCAATAGCCTCTTAAGTGGTAGTGCTGACACTGTGGCCTAGATTTCCTACCCCTCTGAGACATCACTGCCTTTCCTTTTCTGAGTATTTCACATCTCCCTAATTTGATCATAATCTTGGTTTTCCTCATCTGTGGAATGAAGAATGAAAGCCTTCCTTGACCTTCCCAGTTGTCGGTCCATTTATTTATTTATGTATTTATCCTCATCCCAGGATATATTTATTGATTTTAGAGGCAGGAAGAGGGAAAGAGAGAGAGAGAAACATTGATCCATTGCCTCTTGTATGTGCACTCACCAGGGATCAAACCCTCAACTAGGTATATACCCTGATCAGGAATCGAACCTGCAACCTTTTGGTATATGGGACAATGCTCCAACCAACTGAGCCTGTCAGCCAGAGTGTCAGTTCTTCCTTTTTTGTGACCTATAGAGTCCATCATACTGCTCTCACATTGCAGTATAATAAGTAATTTGCACATCTACTATCCTCACTAGAAATATATGGGGATAGTGAATTGTATTTTCTTCACATCTGTATGTACTCAATCTACAGTGTACTTGACTTAAAGTAGGTACCTGATAAATATTTAGTGAATAAGTGAATGAACAAATGTTGACATTACATGGTTTATACATGGTAGAGCTGATATTAATACTTCAAACTTTTGGTTCTCTTTCTTTGGGACCCTAAGATGTTTTTAGCTTATAATCATCTCAGATTTTAGGTGAGTGAGAAGCCCTGCTTTACTGGAATAAAACTGGGTAGAATCATGTACCTCTTTGGGTCAACAGAAGTAGTAGAGCAGGGTAGAGCCTACTGAGACACTAATGCTAATTTTCATCAAACCCCAGAAAACATATTGACCGATCAAGATGACAGCCCAGAAAGAGCAACTCTGGGGACAGATCTCATAGTTCAAGTGAAAACTAACATGGAGCAGAGTTCATATGAACAAATGACAGACCAACAGTCATGAATTAGGAGGACATAAGAGGATGGAAATGAGAAACAAATTTACAGTGCCTAGGAGGGCAGGGAGTCCAAAATCCCGGTAAAATTGTCAAAAAGTTCACTGTGTCCTGGTCACTACTAGACTTTAAGAGGAGGACAAGGACATTTTTCTGTTTTGTTCATGGTGCTGTCTTCAGCACCTGTCACACACTAACGTATATATTGTTTAATAAGTGAGGAGCTGAACCATCACCACCACCATCATCACTACCATCTATTTGACCTTTAACAGTGTGCCTTGCACTTGCTAAGCCTTTTTATATATTATCTAATTTATTCATGTCAACAACTCTGAAGTAAATATTTTTATAACTTCCAAAGAGATAAGGAACTAAGGTTTGAAGGCATTTATTAATTCAATCAGTAAATAATTATTGAGCACTTGATATATTTAGAGAGTGTGCTAGATGCTGGGATGTTTTCATGGAACTTGTATTCCTAGCAAAAGAGACAGACTAATTATAACTCATTGTGATAAATGCCACAAAAGAAAGTTTCTGAGTGCTGTATGAATGTGTAACAACAGAATCCAAGCAAGTCTGCGTAGTCAGAAAAGTATTCTTGAGGTTGTTACATGACTAAGACTTAAAGAATGATAGCATTTAGACAGGGATAGGATGTGCAAAAACCTCGAAATGAGAACACGCTGGGAGTTTCGGAAGGCCCAGAGGAAACTGGGAGGGAGGGAAGCACTGGGGCTTGGATCAAGGAAGAATGTGTAGGGAAGGATCAAGATGAGAGTTGGGGCGATAGTAGGGCAGTGGACTTACATTTCAGGAGATGACCACAGGTATTTTGAAACTGAATTTACTCCTGGGTGAAGTTAGGGAATTGGGTTCAACAGAGCTGAGCTGTGGCCTAGAAGTGCAATCTAGAGGTTATGATGTAAGACCAGATATTTGTTTTTTTTTAAAAATTGAGATATTGCTCTGGCTGCTGTGGCTCAGTGGATTGAGTGCCAGCCTGCGAACCAAAGGGTCGCTGGTTCGATTCCCAGTCAGGGCACATGCTTGGGTTGCAGGCCAGCTCCCCAGTAGGGGCTGCACCAGAGGCAACCACACATTGATGTTTCTCTCTCTCTTTTTCTCCCTTCGCCTCTCTCTAAAAAATAAAATAAAATAAAAATAAACAAAAAATATTGAGATATGATTCACATACCATAATATTCACACTTTAAAGGTGGAAAGTTCAGTGGTTTTTAGTATATTCACAAAGTTGTACAGCCATTTCCACTAGCTTAATTCCAGAACATTTTCATCACTCAAAAAAGAAACCCTGTACCCATAACAAGTCACTTATTCTCCAATCCCCATGTCTGCCATCTAGTAGCCACTAATCTACATTCTGTCTCTGTGGAATTGTCTGTTCTGGTCATTTCATATAAACGAAATCATACAGTATCTGAGGTATTCCTTAACTGACTGGCCAAAGATCATACAGCTAGTAAAATGCAAGTGCTGATATTCACACCCACATCTCTGGAGATCTTTAACCTGTGCTCCTAACTGCCATAAAGACTCAGTGCAAAGACAGATTTTTTAAAAGGATTTTATTTATTCATTTTTAGAGAGAGGAAGGAAGAGAGAAAGAGAGGAAGAGAAACATCAATGTGTGGTTGCCTCTCATGTACCCCCTGCTGGGGACCTGGCCCACAACCCAGGCATGTGCCCTGACTGGGAATCGAACTGGCGACTCTGATTCCCAGGCCAGCACTCCATCCACTAAGCTATACCAGCCAGGGCTGAAGACAGACTTTGATAATCAATGTATTAAACATCTTCAGAAGAGAATGACTAAAAGAAAACTATAAACAAAAGCAGTTTTGAAAGAACTTAAGAAAAGATCAGCTAGAACACATTTACTAGCTACGTGCATTGGACAAATTAATTGACCTTTCTGAGCTTTGGTTTTCTCACAGTAAAATGGGAGCAAAAATATTTACCTAATAGAATGGTTGTGAGCATTAAAGGAAATGATGTTTGGTAAATAACAGGTGCTCAACAAATAGTAGTATTATTTAGGCTATTATTAGCATATGAATTTCACTAATATAAACTGGTATTATTCTTTCAAGAGGTAGTGTGGCAGAATGGAAAATGTGGGCTTTGTATTCAGTCAGACTTGGGTTAGAATTCTAGGCACCTCTTACCAAGCCTGTAACTTCGTGCAATTTACGTAAGCCTCTGTATTTTCCTCTATAAAACAGAGGCAATTATGTCACTAATGCCCTATCAGAAGATTGGTATAAAGATTAATTGAAATAGTATGTGTAAAGTGCTTAGCACAAAGGATGTACTCATAAATAATAGTAAAAAGGGCATTTTAAATAATAATTTGTTAATATACAAATATATTCTGTTAACCTTAATAAAACAGCTCTCAGTTGCTTGCCTGTTGGGCTCCTGACCCACTGCTGGCAGCCCCCACTCTGGAGCTCTGGTGTCAGAGGCTACTCAGGAACTGTAGGTTTTGCCCCGTGACTTAGCTTTGGCAGCTGTGAAGTCCTTTCCCAGCTCTTGGCTCCCAAGTTCCTGGGACAAGTATTTTTGCAACCCATTGTAGCAGCTGTGTCCTCATTCATTCATTCACTAGTGTCACTGCCCTCCTCTTCCATTTGCTCCAGAGCTGGAGCTGCTCTTCCTTTGCTGACTGGGAGGAGGGGGTATTTGTGGGTACAGTCCCAAAATAGATTCCTTTGGTCCTGATAAATACTGCTGAGCATTGCAGGGAGAGGAAGTACATTTCCCAGAGCTGAAAGGGAGTGTGCACACCACAGTTTGAATGTCTTCCAGAAAGTTGTCAACCTTTAAGCCTTGCTTTTAGATAATTAAATACTTTGCTATTGTAGAGACTCAAAAATCTGAACAATTAAAGTGAGGAAAAATTAGTCTCATCTAGATCTTTCTTCCCATCTAGTACTGCTTCTGTTCGAAGTGAGCCATTTAAGAGTATATTCTGTTCACTGGTTTTCTTTTTCTTTTTTTAATTTTATTTATTTTTTAGAGAGAGGGGAAGGGAGGGAGTAAGGGAAGGGAGACAAACATCCATAGGTTGTCTCTAACACGCCCCCAACTGGAGACCTGGCCCCCAACCCAGACATGTGTGACCCGATATCAAAGTGGCAACCCTTTGGCTTGAGGGAAGATGTCCATCCCACTGAGCCATACCACTTAGGGCTGTACACTAGATTTCTCTTCTGCTTGTCATGGTTGGTATACAGAACTTGGGCCTGGAGGACCCTTAGAGTCACTTGCTCTAATTCCAGAGATGGGAAGTACCAGCCAAGGTATTGTTGACAAAAGGTTGCTGCCACCAATCCACGCCAATAGGAGTCCCCAATTTGGGGCACGGCAAAGGGCAGAAAGCTTATTCACATGAACAGTTTGCAAACCCAGGAAACACAGCCTCTGATGGAAACTGAAAGTGTGCTCCATGAACACAAAGGAGAAGCCCATTTATATAAAGAAAGTCTCGGCCCTGCCCTGACTGGTGTGGCTCCATTGGCGCATCATCCTGTGCGCCAAAAGGTCATGGGTTTGGTTCCCAGAAAGAAACCAATGAATGTTTCTTTCTCATATTGATGTCTCTCTCAAAGCACTAGAAAAAAAAGTCCTTAGGTGAGGATTAAAAAAAAGTCTACCCTGGCTGGTGTAGCTCAGTGGATTGAGCACAGTCCTGCGAACCAAAGGGTCACCAGTTCAATTTCCAGTCAGGGCACATGCCTGAGTTGCAGGCCAGGTCCCTAGTAGGGGGTGCATGAGAGGCAACTACACATTGATGTTTCTCTCCCTCTCTTTCTCCTTCCCTTCCCATATCTACAAAAGTAAATAAATAAGTCTTTTTAAAAAAAAGCTCTGATCCCTGGTTGGTCTTTTTTATGTAAATGAGGACTCCAAATTCCCATAGTCTGATTGGTCCAAATAGTTTGTCCTGATTGGCTGGTATCCTGTGTTCAGATAGGTCAGTAGATATGCAAATGATGATATAGTTGTGCAGTTCTGATTGGATGAGGCAGATCTTGGCCTATTGGTCAAAATACAATACGGGCACTCCTTTATAAGGGTTGATTGGAAAGTCAGGAACACAGTGCCAGAGGCTGGCAGCTCAATCTATGCCTTTTCCCTGAAGTATGGACGGCATCAGTGGCCTCTTTCACCAGTGGCAGAAATTTGGGCCCAGTTAAACATGAGGAGTCCTTGGCAGTTATTTTCCTTTTCAAGGTCCACAGTATGGTGGTCAGTGGTGGGGGAGTCCGCTGGAGTTCCTGTCTCCTGGAGCACACAGTTGCCTACTCTCTATCATTTATGTTAGGTTAAGCACTTTGTACACATACTTTATAGTCTTTTAGTATCTGATTCAATTGTGATTTTTAGGATTGTCTATACACTTTGCCCTTCCTTCCACCTATCTATATCCTTCCCAATCTTCATGACCTCATATTCTCTGGGAGACTTTTCCTAAATTTAATCATTTCCTATGCACCAACACATTCATTTACGAGAGAAAGGGTGTAAAATAGTTAGAAAATTATTTGCTTTGAAGACAGAGAAACCTAAGGTCCTTTGCTAGTTCTCATAGTAGCTGTTTGGTTTTGGGTAAATTACTTAATCTCAGTTTCCTCAACTGCAAATTGGGATAATAATACTTAACCTACAAAGGAATTATGATTTAGACATGTGGTAGGTACTCAACAAAAGATGTGGGTGTGCCCTAACTGGTGTGGCTCAGTGGGTTGGGTGTCATCCCATAGGCCGAAAGATGGTGGGTTTGATTCCCAGCCAGGGCACATGCCTGAACTGTGGGCCTGGTCCCTGATTGGGGTCATGCAAGAGGCAACCAGTAGATGTATCTCTTGCACATCAATGTTTCTCTCCCTCTCTCTCCCCCTTCCCCTTTCTGTAAAAGTAAATAAATAAAATCTCAAAATAAAAAGATGTGGGTGCATAACAGGTGGTAGCATCAATTATCACTCGTTCACTTCTTCCTAATCATTTATTTATTCAGCAAAACCAACCCTGATTGAATGTCTACAATGCCCAGGAGGAACATGACATGACCCTTGCCCCTGAAGATCTCTTGGTTTAGCATAGTGGTCTATGGGTGATGTTAAGAGTTTCAGTCAATCTTTCGAAGTAGCATGCAAACTTTTGTATATCCATGCCTATGTGTGTGTTTGTCTGGGGAGAAGGTTCATGACTTTGAGCAGATTCTCAGCAATGCCTGTAGCAACCCAAAAGCTAAGAACTTCTGGCCATCTTCACCTGGATTTCCTGCCAGAAGTGCTGGTTGTTCATACCATTTATTGTGACCTAATCATATAATGCTATACTATTGCTTACCTCTTTGACAGAAATGTATACCTATAGTTCCAGTCTTTTGAACTAGAAATTAAGGATTGTGTTTATTACATTTTGTAACAGCTTTATTGAGATATAGTTCATGTACCACACAATTCACCCATTTAAAGTGTACAATTCAATGGCTTTTAATATATTCAGAGTTGTGCAGCCATCACAACAATCAATTTCAGAACATTCATCTTCCAAAAAGAAACCTCATATCTCTTGGCTGTCATCCCCAGCTCCTCAAACCCTCTGTAGTGGCCAACTACTGATCCACTTTCTTTCCCTTCAGATTTGCCTATTCCCAGTATTTCATATAATTGTAGTCATATATTTGGCCTTTGTGATTAATTTTTCACTTAGCATAATGTTTTCACAGTACATCCATGTTTTCACATTTTTGTTTCTATATTCCCTTTAATATTCAGCACAGTAGTTGGCACATAAAAGTCTTTTTAAAAATAAACTTTATTTTAGCCCTAGCTGGTGTAGCTCAGTGGATTGAGCATGGGCCTGTGAAGCAAAGGGTTGCCTGTTTGATTCCCAGTCAGGGCACATGCCTGGGTTGCAGGCCAGTTCCCAGGAAGGGACGCATGAGAGGCAACCACACATTGATGTTTCTCTGCCACTCTTTCTCCTTCCCTTCCCCTCTCTCTAAAAATAAATAAATAAAATATTAAAAAAAATAAACTTTATTTTAAAATAGTTTTAGAAGTATAGAAAAGTTGCAAAGATGATACAGAGAATTCCCATATACTTCACATCTAGTTTTCCCTATTATCTTACATTAGTACATTTTTCATAATTAATGAACTAGTGTTGATACATTATTATTAAAGGCCATCCTTTATTCATATTTCTTTCTTTTTTTAAACTAATGTCCTTTTTCTGTTCCAGAGTCCCATCCAGGTTATCATGTTACATTTAGTTGTCCAGTCTCCTCAGGCACCTGTTGTCTGTGACAGTTTCTCAGACTTTGTTTTTGTGTGAAAGGCTTTTAACACATACCTGTTGAAGGAACTGAAATTGCTACCCAGGCTGGACAGGATTTTCTCCTTACGTTCTGGGACCTAAGGACATTTGGTGTTTATTATCTAGTTACTTTATAAAAATAGACTTCCTCGCTGTTGAACACTCCCTTAGTGAAGCTGTCCTGGTCATCCTTTGAGTGGGTGCCCAACAGGACAGACTGAGATGGAAATAACTGGGGAGGGGGACCCTCAGGGAGAGAAGCTTCTGTTGCTACGGTCTCTCTCATTGTTGTTGTTTTGTTGGTGTTGTAACACTGTTATTACTATTGAGAGAGACAGGGTGTGGTAATAGAGCAAATAGCCTTTGGCGTAAAACAGTTCTCTTAGCTACTTACTGACTATAAGTTCTTGGACTATCACCTCCATGGGCCTTCCTTGCCTCACCTATAAAATTGCTTTGCAGTGTTTCGAGAATTAAGGAAGAAGTTAAGAAAGTCTGTCGCATGGTGCCTATGCTTGGCAGAAGTATAATAGTTGTTGACTGACGTTAGAAAGAAATGGAACAAATTGGAAAGGGGAAATAAGGTTTTTTTTTTTTAAGAAGGCAGCATGGAAGTGGGGGGCTTTTGTTTTTTAAGCACTTTCTGTAGTGGATGGAATAAGAAAAAGAAGATGACCTTGGTTTGCCTGCATTTGGTATTAATTACGGGACAGCCTCTTTGCTAGACAAGAGCCTTTGGGTCCTCTTGTTCGTGTTCGTGGGTTTCTAGCCTCTCTGTGAAGAGGCACTTGGAAGTTTATCAGTTCGTAAGATTTTCCTAACATGGCTGTTTTGCTGTAGGTGCTGTGTTTGAAGAACGATACCATTTTTAAGCAAGTCTTTCCCCTCTTAAGGTAAGTATATTGATAACAGTATTCAAAATAGTTAATATTTGCATTCTGCTAGGTAGTTCACGCAGCATTTTTCTTTCATCCTCCATTTGCACGCCTGCCAAGTGTCTCAAGTGTGAACTCCTCTGCCATCTGGCTCTTTCCCCATTCTCAGAGAATGACAGCTCCCTTCATCTAGTTGCTTGGGCCAAAGTCCTTGGAGTCAGCCCTGACACCGTTATTTCTCTCACTGTACATCCAATTCTTTAACCAATCCTGTTGGCTCACCTTTTGAAATATTACAGATTTAAACCATTTCTCACCTCCAGTTTCAGGTTTCATACTTTCTGTTTTGCTAAACTACTAGGGACCAGCTCCTTGTCTTTTTTTTGTTTAAAAAACACTTTTTCTTGATGTATGAGAATTTTCTTCTTTATCCTTACCCAAGGATATGTTTACTGATTTTAGAGAGGGAGGAAGAGGGAGGAAGAAAGAGAGAGAGAAACATCAATGTAAGAGAGAAATATCAATTGGTTGCCTCCCATATGCACCCTGACCAGGAATCGAACATGTGACCTAGGTATGTGCCCTGACCCAGGACTGAACCTGGAAACATTTGGTGAATGGGATGATGCTTCAACCAACTGAGCCACCTGGCCAGGGCCAGCTTCTTATCTTTTTAACTACCATCATCCTTCCTTCTGATTGGTCTTCCTGTTTTTACTTTTGTCTTCTATCCTTAGCACTAAAATCAGAGTGATTCCTTTAAAATCAAGTTAGCTCATGTCACTTCTCCCTCAGAACTCTCCCATAAATCAGAGCTACAGTCCTTACCATGGCATTCAAGTCTTTATACAACCCATTTCCTCATTGCGTACTACTGCTTACTCAGCTTTAGCCACACTGGCTCCCTTTGTATTCTCTGATGATCTAAGTGCCCTCCCAACTAAGGATCTTTGCATGCTGTCCCCTCAGACATCCATGTGGTTTTGCCCTCTGACTTCCTTCAGGTTTGTGCCCAAATGTCATCTCATTAGAGAGGCCTTCCCTGACTACCCCTCTGTCAGTTTCTATCTCCTTACCTCGCTTTATTTTTCATAGCAGGTATCACCACCTGACACATTTTATATGTATGTATGTCTATATATATTTAAATTATCTGTCTTCCTCACCCTGCGCACTAGAGTATCAGCATCATATGGATAAAGACTTCCTAGTTTTGTTTACTGCTATATCCCTAGCACCTAGAATGGTGTCTTGACAAATAGTGGGCATTTAGTAAATAATTTTTATTGAATTAATAGCTCTCCATAGTGATCTGGTGAAACAGATGATGTTATCTCAATTTTATGCATAAATAACTGAGGCTCAGAATGGTTCATCGATAGCTCTAAGATGTCATACCTAGTATGAGTGGGAGTTAGGGTTCAAACCCAAGTTGTTTTTTCACTCTTCTGCATATACAGTATGCTACCTCTGCATTGGTTTTTCTCTGGATGGTAATGAAGAGCATTTAGTAGTTTATTTATTTCTCTATTCAGCAGATAGCCACTGAGTGGCTTATGTGTGGCAGCCACATGATATAAAACAGTGAACTGAATATCTTCCTGGACCATGTCACGCTCATGAGCCTGGATGATTTCTTTAATCCTTTACATTCATTGACGTCTTTTCCCTGTTATTCCCTTTCCATCTTACTCTGTTTCTCCATTAATCAGTCAGCTATTCAATATGCACTTACTATGGCACCATGCTAGGCATTTCACATGTTCTCTCTAGTCAACAAAAAATACTACAGGACAAATGTAAATACTGTCATTTTACAAAAGAGGAAGCTGGCTCAGAGAGTTTAAGACAGATTTTCATTCCCATGAGATTATACTCTTATTATCTGCATTTTAAAGGGAGATAACTGAGTTACAGAAATACAAGACGACTTGCTTGAGGTCACAGTTTAGAAATGGTAGAGTCAGCATTTAATCACAGGTCTACTTGTCTCTAACTTGTTCCACAGTATAGTGTCAAAGCTTTGTAGGATGCTTAACTAAAATACTCTGATTACCAAGTCAGCCACACAGAAGCGTCTTAGCCTCCTCCATGTTCTCTGACTTCTGTATCCATTCTGGCTCTCGCTGCTGTCCCTTCCTCTCCATCCTCTGTGAGCTTGTTCTAATAATGCAAGGCTACTGCAAGAACCACCTCACCGGTTCTCTTGCCTCACCTCTTCGCGTTCATTTCTCACCTGCTGCCAGGGTTAACTTTCCAAAACTTACTTTATTTATTGATTTTAGAGAGAGAGAGAGAGAAACATCAATCTGTTGTTCCACTATTTATGCATTCATTGGTTGATTCTTGCATGTGCCCTGACCAGGGATTGAACCCACATCCTTGGCATATGGGGACGATAATCTGACCATCTGAGCTACCCAGCCAGGGCAACTTTCCAAAACTTAAACTTGACCATGTCACTCCCGTGCTTAAACTCTGCCAGAAGCTTCCTACTACCTACACAGAGTAAAGACCAAACTGCTTAGCATGGTATACAAGTTTCTTCATAACCTGGCTTCTGATTACCTTTTTCCCCCTGTATCCTTTCCTGCTGCTTGAATTCCCCTTATATCCAGCTGCTTGCTGTTCCCCAAACATAACCACTTTTATCCCTCTGCCTAGAATGCTTGACCTGTAAGAGTGAATAATTGAGAACACTTCATTTTTAAAGCTCAAATCAGACAGTTTCAACTCCCTGGTGGAAATGATCACACTTTCCTTTGTGTTCCACCAAATCTTGTATCTGTTTTTGCTCTGGGCCAGTACTATACTGTGGCTTGCATTTGTTTACATAGAGTATCTCTCTCCCAGCTAGACCACTGATAGAGACAGTTACTTAGTTTTGTATCCTCAAGACCTAGCACACTGTCTGGCACATAGTATAATAGGTACTTAGAAATATTTATGAAAGGGAGGGAATAAGGACATATCTAGCACTGACATATCCTTTTAAAAAAAATTGTGGTTCACATTGACTTATCCTTAATGAGGATGTTACAAGTTTGGATAACTGGGCAAGTGAATAGTGGGTATCTGATTGTATTCTACATATGCTCTCCCTCTTTTTAGATTCAAACCTTCAGGAGAGAATCCCATCTGTTCTGCAGGTAAGCATTTATTTCCTGGTGTAGTCTGCCTGCTTTAAGTGACTCTCTAACACTCTGTAATAATTTTGTCTAAAAGAATGCCTAATATATCTTTGAGAACAGTGGCTGGGACCAAATCCCAGCCCTCACAGGGAAGAGGACACTGGGCAAAAACACGAAGCAGTGCTTAACAGCAAGAGCTCTGCAGTTAGTTTGGATTCCAACCCTACCACATTCTTATTGTATGACCTTTAGCTACATCTCCATAGCTTGGTTTTCTCATTTAAATTTTTTCCTTTTCACTTATTGATTTGATAGAGAGAGAGAGAGAAAAATCGAGGGAGAGAAACACTGATTAGTTGTTCCACCCATCCATGCATTCATTGGTTGCTTCTTGTTTGTGCCCTGATGGGGGATTGAACCTGCAACCTTAGCTTGTCAGGATGACGCTCTAGCCAACTGAGCTACCTGGCCAGAGCCAAAGTTCATTTTGCACTGCTATGTATTCTGAGGAAGTCTTTTAAAAAAATTAGTATTGAAATGATCAACTGTTAAAAAAGTTTCAAATGTAAATATTCATATGAATGCATATGGTAAAAATAAACTGTACAAAAGGTGTATGATAAAAAATTGAATTTTCTTCTATTTTCCAGTCTTACTCCCTAGTGGTATCCACTAATAGCAGTTTCTTAGATATTTTTCAAGAAAGTTTTGTGCATACAAGAACATATATATAATGTGTGTGTATGACTCTATCTTAAAGCTGGACATTTAGGTGGTATTTAGTTTTTGCTATTTCAAAAAATGCTGCAGTAACCATTTTTATACTTCATTGTAAACTCGTTCTCGTACATTTGTAAGATTAATTCCTAGAATTGAAACTGTTGAGTTAGTGGATTGTGAATTAAAATTTTGGTAAGTATTGTCAAATTGCCCTTCAAAGAAGTTGTTAATTTATATTTCTATTTTCTGGCTGAAACTGGATATTATAAAACATCTTATTTTTTTGTTAGTAGAAAATTATGTCCCCTTATAATTTGTATTTCTTGAGTTTGTCACTTTTTCATATTTTATTAGCCATTTATGTTTCTTTCCTTGTGAACTGTTTATATTTTTTGCCCATTTTTCTATTAGATTGTTTGCTTTTTCATTTTTGATCTATAAGAAACTTTTATCTAGGTTTTGTATACTAAGGAAAGTAGCATTTTTCTGTTATATATGCTTTGTATGGTTTTCAGTCATCTGTCCCTTGATTTTGTTTTTGTGTTCTTTGTTAAATGGAAGCTTTAAATTTTTATACAGGTATATCTGTTAATTTTTTATTTCCAGATATTCTTTCATACTTAGAGAGAAAAATCCTCTGTACAGCAAGATTATTTTTAAAAAATCCTTCACGTTATCTTCTTTATTTTCTTTCCTTTAAATATGTGGTCCATATGGAATTAGAATTGGATGGGGATGCAGTTTCATTCCCACAGTGAGCAGCCAGTTGTCTCGGCATTAAAACATCCATCTTTCCGTGCTCGCTTTGGCAGCACATGTACTGAAATTGGAACAACGCGGAGAAGATTAGCATGGCTCCTGACTGGGATGACACGCAAAATCGTGAAGCGTTCCATATTTTAAAAAAACAAAAATACAAAAAAAAATCTGTCTTTGCTCCATAGGCTTGAAAATGTCACCTTTATCATATACTAAATTTCCATATAGATACAGGACTATTTTAACTTTATTTTATTTCATTAATCTGTCTGTATGTGTAATGCCAGAACCAAGCTGTTTTAATACTACTGGTGACATATAGTTTTGGAGTATATTTCAGTATTTGATAGCTACCTAATTCTGAGGGGTTTTTTTGGTTTGTTTTATTTTATTTTTAAAGCTGGGATCAAATAGAGCATGTTAAATGCTATGAGACCCAATAGGGATCCTTTTGAAGGGAAAGGTGGAGGATAATAACGCAATTTACTCAGTTTCCTATTGGCAAAATTTAAGTTGTCTCTAAGAATTTCCAGTGTAGGCCCTGGTGGTGTAGCTCAGTGGACTGAGCGCGGGCTGTGAACCACAGGGTCACTGGTTCGATTCCCAGTCAGGGCACATGCCTGGGTTGTGGGCCAGGTCCCCAGTGGGGGCCATCTGAGAGGCAACTACACATTGATGTTTCTCTCCCTCTCTCCTTCCCTTCCCCTCTCTAAAAATAAATAAATAAAATATTTTTTAAAAAGAGAATTTCCAGTGTAAACAATACTATGATGAAGGTCCTTGTACATTAGTATTCATTCCCTTGTCTCATTATTAGAAAACATGATAATGTTAGGTCAGAGGAAATGCGCATTTTTTAAGTTATTGATGTGTATTACCAGATCGCTGTCCAGAAGACTGCACCATTTTATATTTCTTTGGTATTTCAGAATCCCTTTTTTATACATTAATCAATATTATTATTTTTAAAACATTGCTAATAATAAAAAATGCCACCCCTTGTATTTTTAATTTCCATGTGTTTCATTAGCAGTTGCTTGAACACATTTTCATACATTTTCATACCAATCATTTATGTTTTTCTGTGCCCATTTTTCAATTGTTGTTAGGGAATCCCAATGTTCAGAAGGCTCCAAGGCCCAAGGTAACTCACCAATGTCGGCATGCCAAGATAATTCTACTTGAAAACTTGGCATTTTTTCATGGGTTCTTTGAGATATCTTTAAAGTGAGAAATTTCAAAGTTGAATTGTATTGATGTCGAGGAAAAAAGAGCAGGGAGCAGTGTCGCATTCCTGCCTGCACCCTTCATACTCGCCGTGGGCCCTGGGTGCCATCCAGCTGCTCTCTCTAAGGCATGGGCCAGATGGCCATGAACACCTTTTTCTCAGTGATTGAAGCATACGCAGAGAGGTAGAAGTAGATATTTACAAAGAGGTCTAAAGAGGTTAAGTGGAGGGTACTCGGAGTCCCCTCATTACAGCACGGACAAAAAGCTGGAGTCAGAGAAACAAGGTATATTGCAGTCCATGTAGTTCAGTGTAATTAGAAAACCTGAAAAGTGTCTGAAAATAGACTGAAAAAAGAGTGGGTAGCTGCCAGGGCCAAACCATTGCAGAATCTTGGTAAACTATCTCAAGAACCTTAAATATATATATATATATTTTAATTTATATATATATATATTTACACACACACACATTTTGTGAGCACATACTATTTGCCAGGTGCTGGGTAGGGTGTGTCAGGGACTAGCAGTCTGTTGAATGAAGAGAATATCTTGTAATTAATTCTTGGCCGGGGCTACGCCAGTGTTTTTCTCGCTTTCTTCTGCATAGCTGTGCTAAAAATACTTGTTCCAATTTTGCAGGAGAAATAATTAAAGTGAATTTGTTTACCCCCATTCTGGATTGACGGGCCGAGTGCTCGGTTCAGTGACAAGGACACGGAAGGACAGCCTGCGCACGGGCAGGGGCGCGAGGTGGGGGCAGCCCGTGTGCGATCACGTCCCAGAGTTGTGCTAACTGAAAGGTTTTCAAAGCCTCCTTTCGAAACCCTGGGGTTTTGTGTCTAAGAGAAAAGAGTTGAGTTGTCTTTTCTCTTAGGAGGCTGCAGTGTCAACGTGACAGCAGGAAACCCAGCTTAATGACACACAGCCGAGAGGAAAATTCAGTTGAACTTATCAGAAATCAGAGGCTTTCAAAGTTGTAAATTTTTAATTAAAACGACGGGCTAATTAAGCAGGTTAACCACTGGTAATTTAACCAAAACCTTTCATTTAAGGAAGAAAATGGTTAATTTAACAGTAGTTTGAATTGGCTTCTTAATTAACCAGCTGCTGTAATTATAGGAATTGCCCCAAACTGAATTTGGAAGTGCCTCCTTGCCAAGGAATTCCAGTACGTGAGAGGCCGCGGCGAGGCCAGCATTTGTGGTACTCTCACCTGAGATATGTCACTTCTGGTCCTACTTTTTAACACCACTGGAGGGTTATTGAGTTTCTGTCTATTTCAAGATGGTGACTGGTATCTGAGTTTTATTTATACAAGGGTTTTACTGTATACAAGGTTTTACTGTATACAGGGGTGGGCAAAGTAGATTTACAGTCATGAGTACACCCAACAATTTATTCTTGTGTTGTTGTTTATTAATTACTGTATTATTTTCACATGAACCACTGTCAACCTACTTTTGCCCACCCCTGTAATGGCAGCATGGGAGAGCAATGAAGTGAACTCTCGGCGACCTTTGTATGTTTAGGGCAGCAGAAGAGTTTCCCAGAGACTGTGACATTGGAGCTGGCCCTGAAGGCTTGCAGCGTTTCACCAGGCAGAGGGGTGCAGTCCCAGCAGGGGGAGTGTCCAGGGTGACAGGGTGTGAAAACTGCGTGGTTTCTACAGAGTGGCAAGTGTAGCTGTTGCTGAGGAGCAAGGTTTTAAAGGCCTGGAGGAGGGGAGAACGAGGAGATGGAGTAGTTGGCACTATATTATGAAATCAAGGTTCTTCAGTGCTCACCTAAGAAGTGTTAACTTTGAGCAGTGGAAGACCATCAAACGTTTTGAAATATGGCAAAAGACTTTTCCTGTCTCATTCTTTGTTGTGTCTGTAGTGATTGGTATGGTGCTTTGCACCTAGTAAGTACTTTTAAAAAAATCATGTGTGTGCAATAAATAAATAGTTGAAGTAATGAAAGAAAGTAATTTGACTAGGTCTGTGTTTTAGAAGGATTAATTTGTAAACTCTGGAGGATGGAAGGAGAGAGAGGGATGTGGATACTCTGAGATCACTGACAATAACTTAACCAAGGCTACCACTTGTATCTCCTATTCCTTCTGTCCACACTGCCTCTCCCCAGGACAACCAAAGTGTAATCTTTTCAAAATGTAATAGACATAGAATTCTCCTGCTTATGGTTGTTCAGTCAGAAATCCACACCCTTAACAAGGCCCAGTGTGGTGTGTTCCAACCCGCTGTTTGAGTTTCTGGTACTCTCTGTGCCCCTCTCGCTTTGTGCCAGTCACACTGACAGCCTTTTTGTTCCTTGATCATGCCAAAGCTGTGTCGCACAGTGGAGCCTTCACACATGCTATTTCCTCTGCCTGGAACATTCATCCTCTGTCTTTTCACTTAATAAACCCCTGTTTGCCTTTCAGGTCTCAATTTATTTTATTTATTTTTTGAATAGGTAGTGCATGTATGGAACAAGTTTTAAAAGATACAAGAGAGTATAAAACAGTAAATGTCCCTCTCCTCCTGCCTTCTAGCCACTTCTCCTCCCTGGGGATAACGACTATTACTGTTTCCCTCTGAATTCTGATCACAGTTCACATGTCATTTTTTTCAGACAGGCCTTCCCTGAGACTCCAATCTAAAATAGATACACCAATTGTATTGCCATAGCCCTCTTGTGTTTTTTTAAAAGTATTTATCTCAACCTGTAATTTTATATTTATTTTGTGGCTTCCATTAATTATACCTTCCTCCCACTAGATTGTCAGCTCCCTAAGTGGAGTTTTGTTGGCCTTGAGAACTTTCATATCCCCGATTCTTAGCATAGTGTCTGGCACGTCATGAGTGTTCAGTAATTAAGCCCTTCCTGAGCTTTGCCTGTTTCTGTGAACTCATCTCTCGCCACCCTGCTCCTCATATTCTGCCTTGAAATCCTGTCTGGCTCTTCCTCTCCCCATACCCTGTTCTCTCATCACTCTTAGAATCCTTCAAGTTTTACTTAAAAGCCACTTGCTCTAAGAATCCTTTCCCAACACCTCAAGACCGGCTTCAGTGCCCCTCCCATGTGTAGCTCTTATCACCCAGGGTTGGTATTACTGTTTCCTCAGTAGATCATGGGCTCTTTATTGTAGGGACTCTGTCTTTGTCCATTCTTATAGCCCCAGCTTCCAGGGCATTGCGTGGTACCAACAGCCGTGCCATAGATAATGGGTTCTATTATCTATAGACACTAGACAACTCTAGTGTGTGCTATTCACATGGCTGTGAGGGTATAATTGTCACTGGCTGCCCTGATGGGAACTGATAAATATTTATTAAGTGAATGAACACGGTCTGAAGGATTCAGTGCTTTTTTCAGTCTTATTTTTGAGGTTATTATAAAATCTTGTCAGATAAGATTAATTTGCAAGGTTCTGGTCTGAGGATCATTGTGTACCCATCAGGAGGATTTAGATATGAGCTCCTTGGGTGGGGTCCTAAGTTGCAGAGTTGAAACTCAAAGTCTCAAAGGGTAAAAAGTCTTAAATTCAGAGAGACAATTTGGGGGCAGGGGCCAAGAACACACCTCAGTTATGTTTAATGCTCTTTGGGAACAAATACCAAAAATACCTCTTTGTTCCTCGAGTAGGATACTCTTACTCTTTCAAAAATGCAGCTTTTACCTCTTCTGAACCTATTTCCCTGCACCGTTCCCCACTCCCACCCCAAAAGGCAGAGTTAGTTGTTTCTTCCTCTAGGTACTTACTACCTTGCTCTCATCTCCACTGAAGTATTTCGTACAACATAAGATTATTATCTGTCTTCCCATCATCCTTGCCCAGGACACACTGAGTGAGTGTCTCTGGGGAAAGTAGCATATTTTAGTTATCTTTGTCCCAGGTTCTATGCAGTTGTTGGCATGTAATAGTAGATGTGGAATAATGCATATAATAGGACTAATGCATATCCCAGGATTGTCTGGATGAAATAGTGTGATTGTAAATATAGGATTGACTCTGAAGCCAATCTCTGATTGGCCTGGCATGAGCCAACTTGTGTGAGAACCCATTTCAGAAAGAGAAGCTTAAGAAACATTCCTCTGGAGACTTCTGGTCAAGATGGAGGTGTGGGTAAACACAGCTTGCCTCCTTGCACAACCACAGCAAAAATCACAACGAGACTACAAAAAAAATTATCACCCAGAATCATCAGAAAATAGAGCTGTATGGAAATCTGACAACCGAGGAATTAAAGAAGTCACATTCATCCAGACGGGTAGGAATGGGGGAGATGGGGAGATGAGTAGAGAGGTGCAGAGATACGGAGATGCAGAACGGGTGGTCCCACACCCACATGTGATGGATAAAAATTGGAAGGGATACCTCGGGAGCAAGAGAATCCCAGCCCTATACCAGACCACCCAGCCCAGGGTACCAGTGCCAGGAAGATAAGTCCCCATAACTTCTCACTGCAAAAACCAATGGGGGTTGGGGTGGTGGAAGAAACTGTAGGATCCTCAGAAGTCTCCTCTTAAAAAGCCCATAACAGACTTAGGACTTACACAGGCTCATTCCCTCTGGACTTCAGCAACGGGGTAGCAGCTGGAAGGGCACCAGCAGCATACCCAGAGAAACTGAAGTGCCTAACATCAGGATGAGTGCCAGGGACAGCTTCCTCCTGGACAAAACTCCAGATGCCAGGCATTGTCCCCTTTCTAACCCCTCCCCAACACAGAGCCACAGAGTGGCAACACCATATTGGAGGCTCCATCAATCTGGCTTACATGATTTGCCCCATCCTGACAGTTACCTAAGGCTCTGCCCCATCCACTTAAAGGTACCCTTTTCTATAATAGGCCATGCTACTAAGAAAAGGAGTCAATGCAGCTCCACCTAATACACAAAAACACACAGAGAGAGGCTGCCAAATTGAGGAGGCAAAGAAATATGGCCCAGATGAAAGAAGAGAACAAAACTCCAGGAAGAAAACTAAACAAAATGGAGATATCTATCAGATGCAGAGTTCAAAACACTGGTTATTAGGATACTTAGGGAACTCATTGGGTACTTCAACAGCATAAAAGAGACCCAGGCAGAAATGAAGGTTACACTAAGTGAAATAAGGAAAAATCTACAGGGAACCTATAGTGGAGCAGATGAAGCCAAGAATTGAGTCAATGATTTGGAACATAAGGAAGAAGAAAACATTTGATCAGAACAGCAAGAAGAAAAAAGAATCTAAAAAACAAGGATAGGCTAAGGAGCCTCTGGGACAACTTCAAATGTACCAACATTTGAATCATGGGGTGCTGGAAAGAGAAGAGAAAGAGCAAGAAATTGAAAACTTATCTGAAGAAATAATGAAAAAAACTTCCCTAATTTGGTGAAGGAAATAGACATACAAGTCCAGGAAGCACAGAGAGTCACAATCAAGAAGGAGGCAAAGAGGGCCACACCAAGACTCATCATAATTAAACTGCCAAAGTGTAGAGGTAAGGAGAGAATTTAAAAGCAGCAAAAGAAAAGTAGATAGTTACTTACAAAGGAGCTCCCATAAGACTGTCAGCTGATTGCTCAAAAGAAACTTGGCTGGCAAGAAGTATTCCAAGTGGAGAAAAGTGAGGACCTACAATGTAGATTACTCTATCCAGCAAAGCTATCATTTAGAATGGAAGGGCAGACAAAGTGCTTTGCAGACAAGGTAAAGCTAAAGGAGTTCACTATCGCCAAGGCATTATTATATGAAATGTTGAAGGAACTTACCTAAGAAAAAGAAGATCTAAACTATATACATTAAAATGACAGTAAATTCACAACTATCAACAATTGAATCCAAAATACAAACTACACAAACAAGCAGAACAGAAACAGAATCATAGATATAGAAATGATTTGGAGGGTTATCAGCTGGGAGGGTGAAGGAGGAGAAGGCGGGGAAAGGTACAGGGATTCAGAAGTACAGATTGGTAGGTAGAGAATAGTTGGGGATGTTAAGAACAGTATATGAAATGTATGTAAAGAACTTATATGCATGGCCCATGGACATGACCTGAGGGGAGGGCTTGCTGGAGGCAACGTAGGGCACCAGGTGGAAGAGGGCAAAGGGGGAAAATTGGGTCAACTGTAATAGCATAATCAATAAAATATATTTTTTAAAAAGGAAACATTCCTCTAGATGCCATTAGACTTCTCCCACCATGTTGTGTTTAGCCGCCCAAAGCGTGATAACCCTGGGACAATGACGAGAGGACCACAGGAGCTGGGAGGAAAGGGAGTAGTACTAGGACTAGTCCAGAAGGTGGACACCAAGCAAGCAAGACAAACAGACATCGGAGAACTGTGTCTTACAGGTTCCAGTGAGAGCATGGAGATAAGAAACTGAGACCTGAGCTAAAAAAGATCAGATCTAGCTGGATTTTATATTCCAGAAATTCAGGGGCATACCACACCTTAGCATAAACTGTTTAATCAGAATGACCTGGGTTTAAATTGCAGTTCTGCCTTTTATTTGCTGGATGATTTTAGCCAGTTCACCATGACTTTTGAGCTGTAGTTTCTTTATTTGTTAATGAGAATAAAAATAATGAAGATTAAAGGAGAACACATATATACTACTAAGTCCTTCCTGGAAGGGGGATCTGGGAGGCACGTCTCTGGGCTAACACGATGAGGACGCACATGGAGAGCCTATTGTACATGTAGTGGTAGTATACGCACAGTTTGTACATTGTGCTTTTGTTTTTATTGTTAGTCACTTAACGGTGTGTGTTAGAGATTGTTCCTTATCAGCATAAATAAATCAAATTAGACAGTTTTAAAGACTTTGTGGAAATCTATGATAGTTCTCTTACCTGGTTATATTTGCCATCTGTTACTTTCTCTATACAATTCACAGAAAACTTCAAAAGAATTATTGCCTGTTGAGGGAAAAGAGAAAATGAGAACCCTGTGAGAATGTATTTTGTCCCTATACCACCAGTGGCTCTAGCAGGAGAGAATTTCTCTAAGACACAGGGTGGGGACTGGATAGAGTCCAGCGGCCAAAAGGATAGAAATGGGGACTAAACTGAGACTCAGCCCAGGATAAAAATATATATAACTCTGTATATATAACTCTGGTTCTTCAAGCCAATAAGATACCTGCTACCCCAAAGTAGTCCCAGTCTTGCAATGGAGAACTTGTCTCCTCACGTGTGATCTGCCCCTGGAGGAGTTTTGAAACAGATTTGTGTTATTTTCTCTTTTAGGTGGCATTTTGCTAAGTACCGGTCGGCACTACAAGACAAAGCCCACCCATGGCATTGGAAGATACAAGCACCTAATTAAAGAACAAGAGGTAAAAGGGGCAGAGATCCTTTAGAAAAGGAGAATGTGCAGCTTTTACAACACCCGAAGATCAGATTTGCATAGGCTGGCTAGTATTGGAGCTAGAAAGAACAGGGGGTCATCCCTCAGTCCTCTCTATTTACTTAATTTAGATATTATCCATAATGGAGATACTTCTGCCAGTTTCCAGTCTTATCCCTAGGCCAGGTTATCACAGTGAAAAGCAAATGATTTGTTTTTATTATTTATGATACTTTAAAATATGTTCCTAAAATATATATATATATGTTCCTAGTACTTGGTGCAGTGTGGACCTCACAATAGAAATGATACATTCAGTTTAGCTGAGTGAGTGGTGAGTAGTAGAGGTGGACTGACTTTTTTAGCCAACTAGCTGAGCTTTATAGTAGTTGCAGATTTAAAATACGTATGTGTTCCTAGAATCTGTTATCACAGATTATTGGGAGCTAGTTCTAAGCATTATAAGATTATTTAGCCCACTAAAAATGCAACTGCTTTTTGACCCAGCAATTCCACTGCTGAGATTATACCCTAAGAGCCCTGAAACACCAATCCAAAAGAACCTGTGCAACCCCAATGTTCATAGCAGCACAATTTACAGTAGCCAAGTGCTGGAAGCAATCTAAGTGCCCATCAGTAAATGAGTGGATGAAAAAACTATGGTACATTTACATAATGGAATTCTATGCAGCAGAGAGAAAGAAGGAGCTCCTACCCTTTGTGACAACATGGATGGAACTGGAGAGCATTATGCTAAGTGAAATAAACCAGGAGGTGAGGGACAAATACCATATGATCTCACCTTTAACTGGAACATAATCAACAAAAGAAAAAAGCAAACAAAATATAATCAGAGACATTGAAATTAAGAACAATCTAACAATAGCCAGAGGGGTGGGGGAGGGGACAGTGGAGAGAAGGGTTTTCAGGAGCTACTATAAAGGACACATGGACAAAACCAAGTGGGAGGAGGGAAACAAGGGGGGTAGGTGCAGACAACTGTAATTGAACAACAATAACATAATTTTTTAAAAAAGAGTAGCCCACTTCTCTGCCTCCAGCTGCAGGATTGCTTAGATTTCTGTGCATGTGCTGAGGGTTTTCTGGTGGGGCAAACACAACACTGGCCAGAACGTTAGACGGTCTGGCTTTGAGTCATGACTGTCACTTCCTGTAAACAGTACAGTTAAGAAGATTTTGCTGTTCTACCTGAGGAGTCTTCTCCTCTCCTGGGCTTATTGTAATGTTCCCATGTAACCATGCTCATCTCCCGCTGCCTCTGTCTCCTTGGCAGAAGTTCAGTACCACTGTACGTGGGCCTCAGAAGCCACTAAACCTGCCATGTTCTCCTGAGCACATCCTTATGTCAAGGCATTTCACTACAGGAACATTGCTATGTCTGAGGCCTGTATCAGGCAGCCTCCCAGCAGGAAACAGCTCGGTTAAAATGATTTGTTTGTGGTGGGAAGACTATGCAATTAGAACCAGGAAACTTGTGTTCTAGGCCTGGTTCTGCAACTCATTAGCTTTGTGACTTTGGATAAGTTAACCTTTCTCCTCTGGGCATGGGTAGGCCCTGAAATTCTATGGAAAATGTTTTCTGTGTGTGAATTTTTCTGAGAAGAGAGTTCCTAGCTTTTTCTAGCCTCTTCAAAAAGGTTGAAAAACCCTGGAATAGAATATCTTCAAGAGTTTTTCTGCCCTGGCTGGTGTGGCTCAGTGGATTGAGCATGGGCCTGTGAACCAAGGGATCACAGTTTGATTCCTAGTCAGGGCGCATGCCTGGGTTGCGGGCCAGTTCCCAGCGGGGGACGCATGAGAGGCAACCATACATTGATATTTCTCCCCCTCTCTCCTTCCCTTCCCCTCTAAAAATAAATAAATAAAATATTTTTTTTAAAAAAAAGAGTTTTTCTGCTTCTATATCATGTATCTCCACGATGCCATGAAATATTAATCAAACATCTACTATGTGGTAGGCACTGTTGGGGGTGACTTGTTTATTCAGACTGAGTCGCAATAAAATTTTATAGGCTGAATGAACAACAGGTGGTTTATGCTCAGAGGGAGCTGGTAAACGATTTGAGATAAGACACAGATGACTATGCTGCAAGCAAAAAGTGACAAGTGCTAACAGGAAGATAGAAAGCACCATTAAAATTCAGAAGGAGTGATTTACACCCTTTCTGAGTTGTGACACCTTAGAGTAGTCTTTGGAGTCGTTTAATTTTAGGACATCCTTCTTCTAAAAGTCCCACATAAATTAGCAGGAAGTGACATTGGTTTTGTTGGGGGGTGTGTGTGTGTGTTTAATGTTTTGGGATCCTCCGTCTTAAGATAATTTTTTGCACATGCCATCTCCGACACACTCCTTAGCTTGGCCTAAAAGGCAGTCTAGTGCCACCCTCGATCCCCATCGTTCTCTCTGGCCTCTGCTCCCATCTCATGGATTCTGTGCTTCAACTGCAGGGGGCCTCTTGCTTTTCATCCAGATGGCTGTACTGTTCCAAGGCCTGTCACATGCTGTTCTCTCTACTTGGAAGACCTTTCCCCCCTTTTCACTTGTTAATACATCCTCATCCTTTAACTCTCAGTGAGAAGCAGGGCGAGGACCGAGGAAACAGATCTGCCCTTCTGAGGAACCTTCCTGGTTTCCCTGCACTGGGTCACTTGTCCTACTGTGACTTCTGCAGTTCCCGTGCTTCCTCTCTCTTGGGACCTGGTGGTCTGTTTTAACCAGCTGTTTTGATGGCCATCTCCCCTTCTAGGTGGTGAGCTCTCCAGGGTAGAAGCCATATCTCATTTTTTCTGTATTCTCAGTGTCCAGTGCAGGGCCTGGCATCAAATAGAGCACAGTAAACCTTGATTGAGCTGAACTGAAATGCGGTTACTGAAGCTGCCCTGAGGTTTTATAAATCAGAACTGCAAACACAGCCCACTGACTGCAAACAGCTGGCTTCAGTTGACCTTAGTTGCTTGAGAGGAGCAACGATCCCTTTGTTGGTGTTACCGGCTTTTCTCTGATGTCATTCATTGTCCTGGGGTTGCAAGCACAGTAGCTGGATATGGGTGGGAGCTGCTGTAGGCTCCTCGCCTCTTGGACGGGACAACACAAAGAAAGCCCTTAGCTGCCAACTTGCAGTCTCCATCCAGAGTTCCTGTCTCCTTCCCCCACTGGGGAACTGGGCTGGAAAAGCTAGAAGGCATCTTGTGGTTCCCTTTCTCTCCGGAAACCTAGAGCTTAGAAAAAACACGCATGAGCCAGATTCCCATTTTTGCCTCTGTGGGTCTCAGGCTGCGCCCTCTATTCTTTTGAGCCCCAAATCCCTGAGATGAGAATTAATTTTCACACACTAAGTTCCCAGCCCTCATCCCATTTCTGCTGGTCCCATTTCTCTTCATTCCTCCCTCCAAAGGTCCCACATGCAGTCTTCAGACTCCTGCACCCTGGGAAGGAAAATGAGCACCGACTTCACCTCAGCTTTCCCCGGCAGTGCTAGTTTTACCCCTTTCTTTCTTGAATGGCCTGGTTGGTTCCCATTCCTCCATCCTGTGCCCTCGTCCTTGTTACTTCTCTGAGGAGTGAGTGATGGGGGAGATGAAGATGAAGCTTCCTCTTGGGTGGCACCGTGGGGATGACAGCAAACCATGGGACTCCAGGTCTCTCAGAACGTGGACCCGACCTCCTCCTCAGGGATTTCTCCTTTTGCACCCTGTGCTTCAGACGCAGACCCATGCACCCATGCTGTCTCATGCCTCTGTGCCTTTGCACATGCTCCTTCCCCTTTACGGGATGACACCTTTCTGTTTCTCTCATCTCGAAGTCCCAGGTTGACTAGAGGCAGTAAGGGATCACATTTTGGAGCACACCGGCACACCTAGTACTGGGTCTCAATGTGTAGATCTCATTATCCTCTCAAAGGCCCTGCATTATTCTGTTAAAGTTAAAAGGACTCAGAGTGTTTGGAGTGATTTTTATTGGACAGAAATGAAAACAATGTGGTCCTTCAGAGTTGTATAGTGCTGGGTCATTTCTCCTAAGACTACTTCCTGACGTGCCCTCAGTTGTTGTCCTGCCTGCAGCCTTGGGGTAGTAACAGCTCAGGAACCAGAGGACTGCGAACAGGAAGATGTAGGAAGATGAAACGGAGGCAACATAGTTGCTGTCAATTTGTAGTTGTTATATTTTCTGTCTTCTAGGCCTTGGGGCAAGAGACTAAGGTGTATCTTCTGTAACATTGATAATTTACTTCCTTTTTATAGAACGGCTCCGAGGACTCCAGATACCTTTACTCTTGGAAACTTAATGCTGCTTTTACTGTTGACAGCTGCCATTCCCGACACCTGTTTATTTTGTTGTAGCACCCTTAGCTCCATGAGGAGACTGTGGCTGCCTTCCTGGGAACATCAGCAGCCCAGAATCACTTTATGGTGACGGTCCTAGCTTCCTGGGAACAGAAAGATTGTCTTTGCCAGCCAAGGGACTGTAGGGCTAGACATGGATTATGGGACTGGCTTAGGAAGTGTTGTTTGAAACCAGCATCCATGTTTTCCCTCAATTATACCTCCTGTAACCCATTGAAAAGAAAAACCGTCACTGAGCATCTACGACGTGCCAAGCACTGTGCTGAACACGGATGGCTCTCGGGTGAGGGGACACAGTCTCTTTCTACAAAAGGTGTACAGTGGGCTAGGAAAGACAGTCCTCAGATTGGAAACTGCAGTGAGCAGAGACTGGCCGTTTTATTTACTGTCCTGTCCCTAATGCTACCCTGGTCTGCCGCGTCACTAGTGGTCAGTAACTATTTGTTGAGTGAATGAATGTATGTGGTAAGCGACAGAGGTGCATTGGGGGGCTGCTGTGGGAACACAGCAGAGTAGTGTCTGACTTAGCCTGAGGAATCAGGAGATGGCCTTCTGAAGAGCCCGAGCTGAGTCTCAAAAACTGGGCAAGAATTTACTCACATTAAGGATGTGGGGTAAAGAGTCCAACACTTTGGAGGGAGAGGAAACATTCTGGGCAAAGGTGGGAAGACATTGATCCTGGAGATACAGTTAGGAAACTTTCGCCAGTTCGTTAATCCTGGTGTTTCCAGTGGACCCTAGGGGATGAGGGGACATGAAACCTGAGAAGCAGGCAGGTATGGATCAATCTTTTTAAAGATACCATTTACTGAGTAGCTCCCACAGACCCTTGTGTGTCTCCGCTCACTGCCCTTTTAGCTGTATGCATCTGTGGCGGTGGTCCTTGGGTTCCCCTTAGGGATGTGATCAGGGTGGCGCAACAAGGTGGTTTGTGTTGGACTTGCCATGGGAAGTGGGCTGCTCTCCACGATTGAACTGAGAGGATCTGTTCTTTCATGCATGTCTCTCTCTCTCTCTCTCTAAATTGTACACTCTTTGAGGCCTGGGACTACGTTCTCTTTCTTTGGTGTCTCTCCTTAGAATGGTTGAGTCAGCACTTTGCATACAGGAGGTGCTTAATAAGTGCTTCATTCTGTAAAGTATACCAGTAGGATACCAGGAGCATGCTTACCTCTAATTTATAGTAATCATAATGTCCTATCTGTGTACATTAGTCAAATTTTTAAAAGACACCATTTATTAACTACTATATACTAGATGATATAACTACTATTGACATACGTCAGGCTTTAAAAAACATTTCATTTACAAATGCTATATTTTGACTGGGTGATGTGGCTTAGTGGATTGAGCACCAGCCTGCAAACTGAATGGTCACCAGTTCGATTCCCAGTCAGGGCACATGCCTGGGTTGTGGGCCAGGTCCCCAGTTGGGAGCGTGTGAGAGGCAACCAATCAATGTATCTCTCACACATTGATGTTTCTCTCCCTCTCTTTCTCCCTCCTGTCCCCTCTCTCTAAAAATAAATAAATAAAATCTTAAAAAATAATAAATGGTATATTTTATTTAATCCTCAGATACCCTATGGTCATGACAGATGTCATCTGAGGAATATAAAACTCTGAGAGATTAAATGACTTGCCCAAATGGCTAGTAATTTCCAGAGCCAGTATTTGAACTGAGGAAGGTCAGATTCCATCTCACATCCATGCTATTTCCATTTCCTATAAATTCACTATTTCGAGCTTTACAAGAACTTTAGGTGTTAAAGATGAACAAACTGACACCCGGGGAGAATACTCAGTGTCATGTACTGACTCAGCAGACGCGGTTTGGGTCCAGGTTTGTTTCGGCTTCCGTCGAAGTCTCGTGCTCTTTACGCAGCACCAGGCTTCGCCTGTGCCGCCCCTGTCAGGGCCAGGTCTGCCGTCTGGTGTATGTCCCCTGAGTGTGCCGCATGGAGTTGTGAACGTAATCACTTGATTTCTATGTACCTTACAGCTCACTGTGGGCTGTTCAGAGTACCATCACCAATACTCAAGACCCCAAGTGCAAATCTTAGAGTTTCCATCGCCAGAATTTCTGGAAGCTAAATATACTTTAAATATATCAGTGTTCTCATTTGAAGATTAGGATGATACAGTTCCTTCCCAGCTTTCCCTCCCTGTTGAATGCCATCTATAGTGATACTATTAGCAGAAGCTAGAGGAGAGAGCCTGGGCTGCTAGACAAGAAGCAGTTAGCTTTTGCCATTTCCTCCCTTACTGCTGTAACCTTAAACAAGTCATTTCCCCTCTCCAGGCCTCAACTTCTCCCTTGTGTAAAATGAGGGAGGTAGGGAGGAGAGACCAAATTATCTCTTAAGTCCCTTCCAGCTACAGCAGCCTGTGATTCTAATTGGATTCCTTTCTCTATCTGCTCTTTTCCAGCAAAGTTTCCCAGTAACCTTGGGCAAGCAGTGTGCCTTCAGAGGATCTCAGTTTTCTACCTGTAAAACAGGGTAATAATGTGGCCATTTCTGTACAAGAATGGTTTAGAAATTATTCCACCATCCATTTGGGGGATCATAGTGCATTCCTACAGGGATCTCAGAGTGGCCACCCTGGGCCGCCCCACAGTGGATCCAGGTCGCTCACAGGAGTGCCAGAGTTTGACAGGGGGCAGCAGTTCATCTGGCCCGCCACCTTTCTCCCACCCTCCCTTTTCTTCCTGCCTGGCTCTCCTTCCCGTGCAGTCATAGTGGACCCCCAAACACAGCTCAAGTCAGGTATGTCCCTGCACAGGTTAGTAACTCTGCACGGCAGTCACAAAGGCCTGAACTCACGCAGTCATAATGGAAAAGCAGGGAAGGATGTGAGAAAGACTGTGCAGATGAAATTATAGGAACTAGGGACTGAGCTTCTGTGCAGTCAAGCTCTGCTGGTTATTCTGTGCCCTAGCTCGGAACTGAAATATAATATCACAATGGGCTCCTGGCTGTGGGTGTGGATCACTCCGGGCATATGTAGGCCAACAAGGAAAAGCAAGCAAGATGCCAAGAGGGATACTGGAATCAGCTTTCTTTGTTTGTTCCCCAAAGTGACACCTTCGAAAAGTCCTGGCATTTTCTCTGGTTAAGAAAAGGCTTCTGAGAAGCTCCTCCCCTCGCTGCTGGAAAATTTCAGCCTCTCCCCATTCCTTTCTAATGTTAGCATTCTCCACAGCTCTGACTGCAGTGCTGACCGTCAGGATGGAAAGCCTGGATTGGTGCTGTTGGCCTCGGGTGTGGGGGTCTCTGAGGAAGAGAGAGCCAAGCACCTGACCCAGGACGGTTGGTCTCTGGAGGATGGTGTCTCACTGACTGCAAACTCGAGGATTCTGGGGTGGACACTGCTGTTAAGAACTTCAGGAGGTTGCAGTAGAAAAATCCCTGCACGGGGAGGCGGGAGGGGGCACCATGCGGGGATGGGGGGGTGGTCAGGAAGTCTGGGTTTTAGTTCCTAGCCTCTGCGCTGTCTGACTGGGTGACTTTGGGGGACTTAATCTCTCTGGGCCTCATATTCTTACCCTGCAAAGATGAAGAACTAGGACAAAATCATCTCTAAATGCTGTCCTGTTCTAAAATTCTAAAATAGTGATTCATTGTATGTTCTTTTCTGCCAGACCCTGTGCTAGATATGAGGAATATAAAAATAGTGCTAAAATTTAATATTTATCAAGTACTTAAATGTGTGCTACAGACTGTATTAACTACTTTGCATACAGTGTGTTCTTCGGAACACCCTCGTGAGATCAGGCCTATCATCAATAGTACTGGCCTTGTGAAGGACTGTTTCTTAGTCCTCCCCTGGCTTCCCCACATTGGGTCCTGGCTCTTAGACTGCCCTGGGGAGCAGTGATGTGAGAGAGCTGCTCTACAAACTGTCTAGACTTATTATAAATCTCCAATCATTAGGACTGTGTGGTTTTGACTCAAGGACAGACAAGTAGCCCAATGGAACAGAATAAAAAGCACAGGGACAGACCTGTGTGTCTGCGGACACTTAGATGATCAAGGTGACACTGTAGCGGTGCTGGATCAACTGGGCTGGTGATCGTGTGGGGAAAAAATGGCTCCTGACTCCTATTTCACACTATATGAAATTACTTAGAAATAGACTATAGTGCCCTGGCTGGTGTGGCTCAGTGGATTGATTGCTGGCCTGCAAACTGAAAGGCCACTGGTTCAGTTCCCAGTTAGGAAACATGCCTGGGTTGTGGGCCCATGTCCCCTGTTGGGAGTGTGTAAAACACAACCAATAGATGTATCTCTCATCTGATGTTCTCTCCCTCTCTTTCTCCCTCCCTTCCCCTTTCTCTAAAAATAAATAAATAAAATCTTTTTAAAAAATGAGCTATAGATCTGTCCCCTACACCAAAAGGTTGCCGGTTCAATTCTGGGTCACAGCACATACCTAGGTTGCGGTTTCCATCCCTGGTCAGGGCGTGTACAGAAGGCATCCAAACAATCTCTCTCTCTCTCTCTGTCTCTGTCTCTCTCTCTCTGTCTCCCCCTCCCCCTTCCTCTTATCTCTAAAATCAATAAACATATCCTCAGGTGAGGAATTTTAAAAAGTCACTATAATCATAAAAGAGTGAGTAAACTGAATTGCATTAAAAGAACTGCTCATCAAAATATACCATTAAAAAGTGAAAAGGGAAGTTACTGAGCGAGAGAAGATACTTACAGACTTTTTGGATATACAAGCAAATAAATATGTATGTAATATACACACACACACCCCTACCCTTTTTTTAATATGTATGACAATACTGTGAACACATTATTCTACAGTTTGCTTTTATCATCTAATTTACTTCAAAGGCCTTTCCATATCAGTACATAAAGAAGTTCCTTATTCCTTCTTATAGCTCCATAATGTACTATTGTATGGATGTGCCATGACTTATTCAACAAGTTCCCATCTTGATGGGCATTTAAGTTTGATTATTTCCAGTTGAGAAATTTTACTGATCCTGATCTATGTTCCCAGGCTTCATTTTAACTTTTTAACAGCAGCTTGCACAAGCTGATATGCAGTGAAGCAACACTTTACATGAAAGGGAAAAGTAGAAAAAGTTTCCCATATCTCAATTCTTAAAAGGAAGACTGTGTAAATAGTCTCATTTTAAATCAAATTTTAAAGTTAGGAGGACTGAAAGAGAACTAATGCTGAGTTTCCTTGCAACTGATTTCTCTAAGATTCTGGTGAAAGCAAAGATTCTCTCAAAAAATGTGCACATGTATAAAATTTTGCACATAAATTTTGGGGTTGACAGACTCCTTGAAATTCCTCTATGGGTTCTAGATTAAGAATCCATTACCTAGCATAAGCCCATCAATTTAAAAATTGAGAAACTAAGGGCCAGATATGGGAGGTGAGTCTCAAAACAAGTTAATTGTAGAAGACAGGCATTTGTATTCATCTTAAAGTAATGCCAGGAATATTCCATTTCCTTCCTTGGCTGATGTTGCAGCCCAGACTGGCAAGGGAAGCTGCCCATTCGTTTCCAGAGCTTTATTTTGTAGGTACGGTAACCTGAGAGAAGAGTGGTAAACAAATTTATATGAAAGATTAATTTTAAAAAATAATCATATAGTATGATTAGAATATCTTGTATTCTAATTTGATTTATCTTTCTCTCTTGGTTTTCCGTTCAGCCCAAGAAGAAGAGGGGAAAAGTGGAAGTGAGACCCATTAATTTGGGGACAGATTATGAGTACGGGGTTCTGAACATTCACCTGACTGCATACGACATGGCCCTGGCAGAGAGTTATGCCCAGTATGTTCACAACCTCTGCAACCATCTCTCCATTAAAGTGGAGGAAAGGTATGAAGGATGCCTTTGCATGAAATATTCTGGGTGTGGGTAGCATGCTGTGCTTCATTGTTGTTAACTGAGGTTTTGAGATATAACTTACATGTAGTAAAATTCACCCTTTTTAGGTATATAGTTTGCTACAATCAAAATATAGAACCCTTCTATTTAACCCTAGAAGTTCCCCGATGCCCAGGTGTAGTGTAGTAAGTCTCCTCCCCTTTTTCCCCCAAGTCCCTCCCAACCACGAACTGATTTTCTGCCCCTGGAGTTTTAAGTTCTCCAGAACATCACGTAAGTAGAACCATACAGTATGTAGCTCTTCATCTGGCCTCTTTCACTTAGCGTGCTGTGTTTAAGACTCATCCATGTTTTCATAAGTATTGTATTACTGTGCAGTATTCCATTAAACAGTGGGCTTTAATTGGCTTATCCTTTCACTCATCAGTGGATATACATTTGCATTGTTTCCAATTTATTGGTAATAATGAACAAAGCTGCCATAATCAATTCTCATGTAGGTTTTGTGGGTCATATGTCTTCTTTTCTCCTGGATAACTAACTACCTAAGACCGCACTTTTGTGATTGTATAGAGAATGTATGTTTGACTTTATAAGAAACCACCAAACTGTTTCCCAAATTAGCTGTACCATTTTGTATTCCCACCAGCAACATATGAGCATTCTAGTAACTCCTTATCCTGTTTGGCACTTGGTATTGTCAATTTTTTTAAGGTATTCTAATGCATACATAGTGGTATCTCATAGTGGTTTTAATTTTCACTCTCTTAGTAAATAAATGATGTTGAGCATCTTTTTGTGTGCTTATGTACCTTCTGTATATCCTCTTTGATGGCATGTCTAAATCTACTGTCTGTTTTATAGATTGGATTGTTTTTTCATTGCTGAATTATGCAAGTTCTTACGATCTATTTTGGAATACCAGTTATTTTTCAGTATGTATTTTGCAAATATTTTCTCCCTATCTATGACTTATCTTGCCATCTTCTTTTTATTTTTTAAAGATTTTATTGATTTATTTTTAGAGAGAGGGAAAGGGAGGGAAAAAGGGTGGGAGAGAAACATCAATGTGCGGTTGCCTCTTGCACACCCCTACTGGGGACCTGGCCTGCAACCCAGGCAGGCATGTGCCCGGATTGGGAATCCAACCAGCAAAATCCGACCTTTTGCTTCATAGTCTGGCTCTCAGTCCACTGAGCCATGCCAGCTAGGACCTCCATCTTCTTTTTTTTTTTTTTAATTTTATCCACACCAAAGGACAGGCTTATTGATTTTAGAGAGAGAGAGAGAGGAAGGGGGAGAGAGAGAGAAAAGGAGAAAGAGAGGGTGAGAAAAGAGAAACATCAATGTGAAAGAGATACATTGATCAGTTGCCTCTTGCAAGTGGCCTGACCAGGACCAAATCAACAACCCAGGCATGTGCCCTGACCAGGAATCAACCTGCAGTCTTTCAGTTTACCGGGCGATGTTTCAACCCACTGAGTCACACCTGCCAAGGCTCTTGTCATCTTCTTATCTGGGTCTGTTAGAGAGCCGAAGTTTAACTTTGATGAAGTTCAATTTATCAATTTCAATTTTTTTCTTTTATTGTTCATGCTTTTGGTGTCACATCTAAGAAATCTTTGCCTAACCCAAGATCACAAAGATGTTTTCTTCTTTCTTCTAGAAGTTCTATAGTTTAAGTTTTACTTATAGGTCTATGATCCATTTTTAATTATTTTTATCCTCACTCGAGGACATGCACATTGATCTCAGAAAGAGGGGAAGAGAGGGAGAGGACCTGAAATGTGCCCTGACCAGGAATCAAACTGGCGACCTTTGCTTTGCGGGATGACGCCCAACCAACTAAGCCACACTGGTCAGAGCTCGAAGTTATTTTTAAAAAATGTACCTAACCAGCCCTGGCTGGTGTGGCTCAGTGGATTGAGCACTGGCCTGCAAATCAAAGGGTTGCTGGTTCGATTCCCAGTCAGGGCACATGCCTGGGTTGCAGGCCAGGTCCCCAGTAGTGGGTGTGTGAGAGGCAACTACACATTGATGTTTCTCTCCCTCTCTTTCCCCTATGTCTAAAATAAATAAATAAATAAAATCTTTTTAAAAAATGTACCTAACCAATTGCTCTAGTGCCATTTGTTAAAAAGATTTTGTTCTTCCATTGAATTGTCTTAGCACCTTCTGAAAGTCAGTTAGCCATGTATGTATAGATCTATTTCTATACTCTATTCCATTGCACTGATCTATGTATCTGTGCTTACACCAATACTACACTATCTTGATTACTGAAACTACAACTTTGTTCTTTTTTAAAATTATTTTGTGTATTCTAGGTACTTTGTTTTTTCATAAAAATTCAGGATTAGTTTGTTGCTTTATCCAGGAAGGAGCTTCATAGAATTTTGTTGGGATCGTGTTGAATCTATTAGATGAATTTGAGGAGACTTGATGTTTTATCTATTTTAATTCCTCTGACGCATCAAGATGATGTATGTCCCCATTTATTTAGGTATCCTCTGCCTGCTCTGCTTTTCATTTAGTCTTTGGGTTTGTTGGAAAACTGAAGGGGAGGAGAACTAATGCTTACTGACTTGCCACTCCAGACCAGGTACTTTACATATCTCATCTCAGTGCTTCAGAAAGTGTGGGATGCCCAGCGGTGTGCCTTCAATAACATTAAGTCACATCATGAAAAATCTCATCCCTTGTTACTTCTCATTCAACCTAACACATCAAGGAGAAATTCTTAGTGTGGTTCTTCCATTGTGGTATGTCCTTAACACACGTTAGCACTTCCTAATCTTTATAACAGAGAGGGGACCTCTGGCTCACAGTCTTTGCCTAGCACTAGAATCTAGCTAGAATTTTATAATTATTTTGTTTTCATTGTATTTATTTTTAACTTTCTATTTATGACAGCTGATACTGGTTTTGCATTTATGGTAGTAATGTGAAGTCAGGCTTATTGAGATACAATTTACATTCAGTAAAAATTTACCCTTTTAGTGAACAATTTCTGAGTTTTGATAGACACACATATTAGAGAGTAAATACTATCATAATCATGGTATAGAACATTTCCATCATCCGAAGAAGTTCCCTTCTGTGTTTGTAGTCATTCACACCATGCACCCCTAGTCCTTGCAACTACTGATCTGTTTTCTGTCCCTATAGTTTTTACCTTTTCCAGAATATCATATAAGTGGACTCATACAGTATTTTTCCTGTGAGCCTGGCTTCTTTCACGTAGGATAATATATTTGAGATCCATCCATATTGTTGCCAGTATTAAGCTGTTTGTTCCTTTTTGTTGCTGATTAGCACTTCATTCAATGGATGTATGCTTGTTTATCCATTTACTAGCTGAAGGACATTTGTGTTGTTCCCAGGTTTTGGCAATTATAAATTAAGCCTCTATAAACACATATGAGTTTTTGCGAGCAGTTAAGTTTTCATTTCTCTAGGAGTGTGATTAAGTTTTCATTTCTCTAGGAGTTTACTTAGTCAAATGGTTAAGTGTAGTGTATTTTTAAATTTATAAGAAACTGCCAAACTATTTGCTAAATTGGTTATACTATTTTCTTTCTCATCAGCAACATGAGTTCCCGTGGTTCTAAATCTCAAGTTTCTTTTTTAAATTAATTTTTTAAGTGTTGAGTTAAAGGAAAATATTTAATAAATAATAGTTTGGGTGGTTTGCCATTGTGACAAGGTAATAGATGGTAAAATATATAGATATGGCAAAAATTATACTTTCTTATTCACTAGATAGATATTAGTGTTGTATATTCCCATGGTACAGATGAGGAAACCAAGGCTCAGAACAGCTAAAAATCATGGAACTAGTAAATTGCCCGGGCTTAATCCAGTTCTGCCTGACTCCAGTATTTTTAATTCTGTAGGGTCTTATTTTAAGGCATTAAGCCAAATTTGAACTTTTGAACCTGTATAACTTAGATCTAACTGTACTAAATGCTATTTGGAAGCCTGGATGAGCAGGTGTGATTTTAGCTCTCGCAGCAGACGGTAGTTCAGTTGTTTTAGGCCTGAGGATATGCGTTATCTCTTTCTGATGCCCAGAGAGTCGGCTGCTCTGTCAGCACTTGACACACACCCCGATCATGTCACTTAGCGCTTTGGGCTGTGATGGCCTATTCATGTGTCAGCTGCCCTCTCCACTGACTAGATGGGGACTCTGTTCTTCATTTCTTCAGCGCCTAGCACAGGGCCTGCTGCCACATGGGGGGCATGAAGCCATTTTTGAAAGAATGACAGGTTCTTGAATAGGACTGCACAATCCAATTCTGTGGTATACATTTCCTACAGTTTAATGACAGTACTTTTAACTAATTAATGAAAAACTATTGATACTATTGATTGAGCCTCTTCTTGCTATGTGATAAGCATTGTACTAGGCATTCCAACTAGAGGATACTACGGTCCCTGACTTCAGGGAATGTGTGTGTGTGTTTTTTTTCAGCCTGCAGGGATTGTGGTAGCAAAGAAGCATTGAATGTCATTTACAGAATGTTTTCTTACCTACAGTGAATCAACTCCCTGGCACAGAGTTTTAAATTTTCAGAAGGACTTTTTAAAAGATGCTCTTTTTAAAACCCAACTGTGAAAAGCTCTGGCTATATTTGTTGAGCACCTACTGTCAACCAGCCACTGTGCTAATTTTTTGTATACTGTTACTTAATTCAAACAAGCATGTTGCACATAATGAATCAAAGCTCAACTCTGGAGCCAGACCACCTAGGTTTTACATGTGCTCTGTTGCATTCTTATTGTGTGACATTGGGCAGTTTACTTAGTTTCCTCATCTGTAAAATGGGGTTAATTAAAGTACTTACCTAAAAAGGCTATAATAAAAATTAAGGGAGTTATGCCCTGGCTGGTGTAGCTCAGTGAATTGAGCACTGGCCTATGAAGCAAAGGGTTGCCAGTTGGATTCCTAGTCAGGACACATGCCTGGGTTGCAGGCCAGGTCCCCAGTAGGGGACACATAAGAGACAACCACACATTGATGTTTCTCTCCCACTCTTTCTCCTTCCCTTCCCCTCTCTCTAAAAAAATAAATAAATAAAATATTTTTTTTAATTAAGGGAGTTAATATATTTAAAGTGCTTACAACACTTCCCAGCAACTTTTGGCTGCCATCATCATCATCATCATTATTATTATTATTATTATTATTATTATTATTATTTGCCTATAGTCATATACCTAATAAATGGCAAGGTCTGGATTTCAACCCAATTTTTTTTTTTTCAAATTCTTAATTCCTCCTAACTGGTTCACCACACAGCTTTCAGTGTGATCTTTCTAGAATGGAAATAAGATCATGTCACTCTCATGTTTAAATTCCTTTAGGATCAAATTGAAAGTCCTCATATGGCTTACTAGGTGTCCCATGGCCTGGGCTTGCTTCTCTTAACCTAACTCATACTTTCTTCTCCTTCTCCCTTCAATTATACTGGCTTTGTTTTTGTCACTTCCCACCCACACACCTTGAATTTGCTCTCTAGAGCTTATAATACTCTTTCCCCTTCACCTAACTAACTCCTGTTTTTTCCTTAGGTTGCATCTTGAATATCACTTCTTCAGAGAACATTAAATTAGGTCCTATGTTATATATTTAGTAGAAGCGAAGGTTACATAACTTCCCTTTCATAGCAGCCATTCCTTACCCTTGTAGTTACTTGACTCTTATTGGTCTTCCTTATTAGACTCTAAGATCATTAAGGTAAGGACTGTTTCTGTCTCCATCAGCAGTCTAACCCTAAGACCTTGCCCAGTACCTGACACATAGTAGGCAATGAATAAATATTCATTGACTTGGATTGAGATCCACTAGACATAGACATGATTCCTAGAACAGCAGAATGAATGATGTGCTGTTTTTTGCTGGCTCTTTGTTCCAAATAGCACAGAGCATAAAGAGATATTTATTTTCAGCAACTCATTTCTCTGCATTGATTGAGGTTTTCAGACTACCAAATTGTTCGGCATTCTCACTGCCCAGCTTTTCAGAGATGAAATCATTTTTTCTCCTGATTTTCATTTCATTATAATCCATTTTTCCTCTGAGGGGGGCGGGGTAGGGCTTTGACCTTGAGAAGGAATTGAGCAAGGGAGCAATGTGCAGGCTTTTGTTCTATAAATGGTCTGCTTTGCTGCAGCTGCTACTCACCTAGGAGAGGAGAGGAAGGGGCCTCTCATGCAGGTCCCTTAATGTGCCTGCCTCCCTTGCTGAGCAGTTGCCTGGAGAGATGGAAATCTCACTCAGCTGGGAGCAGCTTCCCAGCCTGAAGTTGATGTAGCCCCTGTGCTCTGTGGAAAGAAACATCATCACTCAGCATCACTCTCTGTCAGGCTACTCTTTCCGTTTGTGTTTCTCTTTTAAGTCCACTTACATTATTTAAAATGAAGGTATAATTTGTATGTCGTAGAGTCCATAGACTCTTAAGTTCCCTAGCACCCGAGCCAGCTCCCATCTGTCACGTCTCAGGCAGTATTCCCAAAAGGTAGCATTATTTTTTCATGTTAGATTGACTCTTGAAATTCAATTATTTCATTTTTTCTCATCTGTCTTTACTGTGATCATCCAAGTAATGTTTATTGTAGAAAACTTGGAAGGTATGGAAAAGTATAGACATTAATGGAAAATTACCTATACTCTTATGACTCAAAGGCCTATTCTACTTTGAAATGACCAGAGTTCCCAGTATTCCCCTATCACACTATGTCTGGTTTTTCTGTTGGTTCTCTGAGAGTCTCTCATGCCTCCTTGCCTTTGTAATACCTACTACACTTTTTGGGGCAAACACATCTATCCATTCTTTAGATCTTTTTTTTTTTTAGATTTTATTTATTTATCTTTAGAGGGGAAGGGAAGAAGAGAGGGAGAGAAATATCAACGTATGGTTGCCTCTTGTGTGTCCCCTGCTGGGAACTGGCCTGCAACCTAGGCATGTGCCCTGACTGGGAATAGAACCTCGATCGTTTGGTTCGCAGGCCCACTCTCAATCCACTGAGCTACACCAGCCATGGCCATTCTTTAGATCTTGATAAAGCTTCACCTATGAAACCTTCCCTGAACCCCTCTTCTCTCCCTATTGTCCCTATATTTGATACATACCGATTATTGTCTTTGTCTTACTGTAGTGAAGATGTTCATGAACTTACCTGTTTCTCCAAAACACTTAGTGAAATCCTTGAAAGCAAGGGCTACATATATTGCCCACCAGAGTGTTTAGGACAGAAGAGGCTCTCAGTAAATGTTTATTGAATGAATGAATGAATGAATGAATGAATGAATGAATGAACGAACAAATCAATGAAATATTGATAAAGTAGGTGAAAAATAAAATGTATACTCAGTAGCAGGAATGGACAACTCCCTTTAGTCAGACTTATCTGCAGAATGTCAAAAAGGAAAAAATAGCATTTTAGAGTGCTTTTTACTCTCCTGAAAGCTTTTACATAGTTATTTTACTTGATTTCCCATTTCAAGGCTATGAATGTGTCATTTTTTTAAAGATTTTATTTATGCCCTGGCTGGTATAGCTCAGTGGATTGAGCACGGGCCTGTGAAGCAAAGGGTTGCCGGTTCAATTCCCAGTCAGGGCACAGGCCTGGGTTGCAGGCCAGGTCCCCAGTAAGGGACACATGAAAAGCAACCACACATTGATGTTTCTCTCCCACTCTTTCTCCTTCCCGTCTCCTCTCTCTAAAAATGAAAAAATAAAAAAAAGAACAGGCTCATCCTGTAAAAAAATAAAAATAAAAATAAAATAAAAAATAAAGATTTTATTTATTTATCTTTAGAGGGGAAGGGAAGGAAAGAGGGAGAGAAATATCAATGTATGGTTGCCTCTGGTGCGTCCCCTGCTGGGAACTGGCCTGTAACCCAGGCATGTGCCCTGACTGGGAATCGAACCTCGATCCTTTGGTTCACAGGCCCGTGCTCAATCCACTGAGCTACACCAGTGTCATTTTTTTTAATATAGGGAAGCTACTATCAAATTTGAATTGGAAGAGGAGATCAGAGATTGTGCTGAAAAGCAGGGAATGTTATTTAGGGAGGCTACCTGGAAGAGTTTGCAATACCTAGCATTTACTCACTGTTCACAGGAGCAAGGGAACTGGCATTTGTGCCAGGCAAATCATTATGTAATCTCAAGTAATCATTGCAACCCTATAACTAGACATTATTATCTTCATTTTATAGCTGAAGAGTCTGAAACTCAGAAAGCTGATTTGTCCAGGGTCAAATGGGCAATAAGTGGCAGAGCCGACATTTAAATCCAAGACTGACTGACATGTCTCTAACCCATGTTCCACTGCACCAAACTTCCTTTTGTAGCAGTTCATCTGTAGAGGGCATGCCCCCTGCTCTTAATTAATGAAGCTTTTCATGACATGAAAATTCAGGAATTCTACTGTTATTATGACTCCATTTATCTTCAGTTTGATGAACCTTTTGATAAGATGGACACTACTGCCATATTTCTGTGTAGCCATCCGTCAGACCTAGCCCTTATAGTACTCTATTAATATGGGCCCAGATTGGAATCCTCTTCTGAGGGAGCAGCGACTTGCTGTAGGAAATATTGCTGATGAGTGGCAAAGCCAAGACTGGACTGGATTCCTGGAATCCTGGACTGGTCCAGGATTCTTCCCACTGTGGCACGTAGATCCGCTGGAGCTGAGTATAGTGGGCAGTGATTCTATAGCAGTGGTTCTCAACCAGGGGACACTTAACAATGTCTAGAGATAATTTTGAGTGCCACCACTTGTGGGTACTGCTGGCATGTGGTGGGTAGAGGTTAGGGATGGATAGGCCAGCCCCCCACAACAAAGAATTATCTGATCTAAAACGTCAGTAGTGCTGAGGTTGAAACCCTTCTCTAAAACAATTAGGTTTCAGGTCTTATTTCTATAGAAGAGGTGAAATACCCAAAGTTAGCCTCCAGATCCTACCTGCTAATGAGCTTGATTCTTTTAGAATTGGCTATCCTTTAGTAGCAGCAACTATCAATTAATCACCAGGCTTTATTCAGATTGTTATATTAGGTGATATTAGGGATGTAGAAAAGTGTTAGACATCACCTGTGCCCTCAGGGAGGTTAGAGACTTCTGAAGGAGGTTTAAGATCTGAGTACTTTGCCCTGGCTGCGGAGAAACAACAGCCTTGGATTCCAGGAGCTGTGCATGCAGTAGTGGCTGTATCAGGGACTACCGTGACTGAAGTGGTGCTGCTGGCTTAAGGGAACCCTTCCCATAGCTGACTCTTCCTTTCCTCAGTTATGCGATGCCCACCAAAACCATGGAGGTGTTACGGCTGCAGGACCAAGGCAGCAAAATGTTCCTGGATGCAGTTCTTACCACCCATGAGCGAGTGGTTCAGGTAGGCACTCTGGGAGAAACCTGAAATGTACTTGTCTCTCCTGGTTCTTCTCTCTGTCCATTTTTCCTTCTTCTGCCATGCCTGTCTCCTCCTCTTGCCTGTCCCTTGAATGATGATGTTCTCCAGGTTTCAGTCCTTGGTCTCTCTACCTCTCCTTATGTAATACCTTTCCTCTACACAATCTCATTCATTCACCTGGCCTCAGTAACTGTCATTATATACTGGTAATGTCTGGATCTCCAGTCCTGATCTCTTAATATCTAGTTGTCTCCTGGACTTCTCCACTGGTGTGTTCCACAGGTGCCCTACACTCAGGGCTTACAAAACTAATTTTAGAGGAACTAATGTTCCTTTTTTTCTAGACTCCTCCCCGCCTTTGAGACTAATGCTTGATCCTTCTTTGCTCTCTGCTATTTATTTACCAAATTCCAAAGTTTCTACTCCTAAAAATCCTTTAGATCCATCAACTTTGCTTTACCCTCATACGACTGTGATCATGTAATTTTCCTGCTTAAAAGCCTTCAGCAGCTTCCCTTTAAAAGCTCTAGCAGTGGTTCTCTGTCTTTGCACTGCAGACAGGTGGGTGCAACCACACCACCATGAGAGTGCTCAGAGCTATTAAAAATTCACAGTTAACATCACCTCCCTTTTTTTATAACAGCTTTATTGAGAGTTTTATTCCCATGCAATACAATTTACCCACCTGAACTGTACAGTTAAATGGGTTTTAGTACAGTCAGTTATGCAACCATCACCACAGTGTTAGAACATTTTCATCACCCTCGAAATAAACTCTGCCCATTTGCAGTCACTCTCTTTCCCCATCCTCCCGACTCCTAGCAACCACTAATCTACTTTCTGCCTCTATAGTTTTACCCCTTCTGGACCTTTCATTTAAATAGAATTATACAGTCAATATATGGCCTTTTGTGTCTAGCTTTTTTCACTTAGCATAATGTTTTCAAGGTTTACCATGTTGTAGCATGTATCAGTACTTCATTCCTCTTTATCGTGAAATAACAGTCCAGTAGATATCACCCCTTTTTGATCCATATCAAAAGAAACATATCAGCAAGGTAATGAATGCTAAGGCAGTAACACCTTAAATCTGTGTTCATTTTTAAAATAACTAAAGCACTTAATATCTTTGATTCTTTAAATATTATCAGGAAAAAATTGAGATACAGCTAATGACAGGTCTAACTTGCTACTGAGGCCCATAAAATCAAGTCTGAACTCTAGACTTGCACCCAACTGCCTTCATGAGTCTCCTGCATTTTCTTCACGCCCCATTCATCCGTGGAACTAGTTTTAATTCCCTAGTATTATGCTGTGCCGCCACATTTTACTGAATATCACTTCCTCCGTTTTGAAAACTCCCACTACTGTTGAATTCTCCCAGTTTACTCCTGTTTTTCTTCAAGACTCCACTCAGATGTTACCTCTTTTGGAAGCTTTCTTTGACCTCCCCCCTCCCCCGATTAATTTAGGTAGGTATTTCTCTGGTGGGTTTCTGCAGGCCCTTCATACCCTTCTACCACACATCTGATTCACCTCTGGATTCTCAGCACAAGGTCCAACACCCATCAGGTCATGGGCTATGTGGGTCAACTTGAGTTGAATCAGAAAGTCATCTTAGACTTGATAACCTCTTCGGTCCATGTATGACATCCATTGCCTACAGGAGCAGATATAGGCCATGACCTTCTTGGCAAGCAGACACACTGGCAGAGAGGAAGAAAAATCCTGTAGAGACTGGGCTCCAAAACCAGCTCTGGAAAATCCTTCACCTGGGGGTCATCTCACTCTGCTGAGCTGATATTTGCACCCAGGCCATGTCTCCCAATCACCTAGCTTTCAGCACCTCTCTTAGAGCATTTTCTTTCCTTTTGCAGATAAGTGGTTTGAGTGCTACATTTGCAGAGATTTTCTTGGAAATAATCCAAAGCAATCTTCCTGAAGGAGTCAAATTGTCAGTGAAGGAGGTAGGTGCTGGTTTGAGAAGGGGCCCCCTGGTGGCTCACCTGTGTTCAAAATATCTAGACTGCCTGGCTTTAGAAACAACAAAGAAATGTGGATAATTTAGCCCAGACAATAGTCAGGAAAGGTGTGCAGGCTGGAATTACTGTGGTCATTATTCTGACTTTTCGGAGATGATGCATTATGGACCACTAGCCGAAATCCACCACAGCATCCTGGTGGTAGGGGTGAGCCCATCACACCTCACAATTCCCTCCCTCAGACAGCTGTATATAGCAAGGGCATGATTTACGATCACATACAGTATAACTAATCAGAGCACAAATAGCGAAATGTACTTTAGAGAAAACTTTCCTGGATCTTTGGGGCTTGACTGTACTCTGACTGAATACATTTAATAAAGAATACCAGTAAGGAGGAAGTTTGGCATGGAAAACTTGGAATACATTAGGAACTTGAACCTAAATATTGAGTATTTGGGTCTTGTTGCCAAGATGATCCTTATTATGACACGGATACATCAGGTTATCTTAAACTTATGCCATTTGCTGCATGCAGCTCTCTTGTTCCGAGTCCATGCTTGTTAAACCTCTGCTTATCATTTTAGATCTGCATGTAGGCAGAAAATGTGCTGGTCATGCTGACTTGAAATATTCTAATCTCTATGTCTGTTATTTCCTATTATGAATGGAGAATTTTGGTATTTTCTTTTTTTTTAAATTTTATTGTTGTTCAATTACAGTTGTCTGCCTTTCCCTCCCACAACTTCTCCCCCCCACAGCCAAACCCACTCTTTCTTTTTTTTTTAGTGCTTCTATTGTGATACTTACAGATTTTGGGGGGGGTGTTCAAAGATTTTATTTGTTTGTTTGTTTGTTTGTTTTTAGAGAGAGGGGAAGGGATGGAGAAAGATCAATCAGTTGTCTCTAGTATGCACCCAGACCAGGGACTGAATATACAACCCATGCATGGGCCCTGACTGGAAATCAAACTGGTGACCCTTCGCTTTGTAGGACTCCACCCGACCAACTGAGCCACATCAGTCAGGGCTGATACTTATAGAATTGTGACATTAGTTTGTTATAAGTCTGTCTTCTCTCACCAGACCATATGTTCACATAAGGCAGGGAGGAAGTCCAATTCAGCTTTGAATCTTTGGTACCTAATATAACTCTAGTATAGTATACACTCAATAAAAGTTAGCTGAATTTGATTTATTCTCTACAGTGTGACTGATGGATCCTTTTTTGATGCTGTGCATATCTGAATAACTGAAAACTCTGCAGTAATTCCCACTTATTTTTCTTCTCTCCAGCACTCTGAAGAAGACTTCAAGGGAAGGTTCAAATCTCGGCCAGAATTAGAAGAATTGTTGGCCAAGTTGAACTAGCTCATCACAGACTCTTTTGTGCCAACACTGGTGATATTGAGTACCAAGGGGAAGAGCTTGCTGGGTGGTCAAGTTAAGCTGGAGGACCCAGACCCTTAGATACAAGTATGAATCTCCACAGTCAGGCATATGTCCTCTCCTCTGTGGAGGAGTACTTGCCACTTTCCTTGGAGCCAACCCTAGGTATCCTCCATTTAATAAAAATCTGCTGATGATGAGTGTGTTTTGTTTTTTTTTTTTAATTGTTCAGGTAAAATTCACATACCACAAAACTAACCATTTTAAAGTGAATAATTCAGTGGTATTTAATACATTCACAGTGTTGTGCAACCATGACCTCTATCTAGTTCTAAAACCTCATAGCCTGTTTTTGTAATAAAGGTTTATTGGAACAGAGCCATGCTCATTCATTCACATATCATTTATGGCTGCTTTCACACTCCAATGGCAGAGTTGAGTGGCTGTAACAGAGACTATAAAGCTAAAACATTTATTTTGTGGCCTTTTATAAAAACAGTCACACCCTGATCTAAGTCATTAGTGCTCAGATGTAAGCATGCATCAGGATCACCTGGAGAGCTTTTTAAAACACAAATTGCTAGACTCTATCTCCAGATTTTCTGATTTAGTAATTCTGAGTGAGGGCCCAGAATTTGCACTTTTTACAAGTTTCTATGTGATACTGATGACACTCTAGGTGACACTCTTAGTGTTTTTTCCTGTTCTGAGTATTAATGCATTCATACTTTTGTACAGAAAAACTATCATTTACTGGGCTAGACCCTGTGTCAAGTACTACGTTAGCTCTAAAACTCTACCGTATTTTTAGGGTGTGTATGAGTGTGCAGGTGGATCAGTATCTATGTGTAAGTACACGTGCCTTGAGTGTGTGTGAATATATCTCACATTTATTGAGCCCTTATAAACGCTGTGTACTATATACAGATTATCCTTGAGGTTTGTGGTATTATCCCAATTCAAGAGATGGAAAAACTGAGGTTCAGAAAGATGAAGTGACTTCCTAGGGTCACGCAGCTAATAGTGGCAGAACTTTCTCCCCTGTACCCCATTGCTTCTCTGAGATACTCCTACAAGTTTGTAGGAGCTCAAAGCATTTTGCTATTTTTAAAAAATATTTATTGAATGTATTGGGGTAACATTGGTTAATAAAATTATACATTTCAAGTGGGTAATTCTATAATATATCATCTGTATTGTGTGTTCACTAAAGTCACCATTTATCCCCCCTTTATCCTCTTCTACCTGCTCCCACCTCCCTTTCCCTCTGGTAATCACTATACTGTTGTCTGTGTCTATGAGGGTTTTTTTTTTTTTTTTCACTTAATTCCTTCAACTATTTCACCCAGCCCTCAGTCCCCCTCCCCTCTGACAGCTGTCAGTTTGTTCTCTGTATCTATGAATCTTTTCTTATTTTGTTTGTTAGTTTATCTTGTTCATTAGATTCCACATAGAAGTGAAATCGTGATATTTGTCTTTCCCTGACTGGCTTATTTCATTTAGCATAATATTCTCCAGGTCCATCCATGCTGTAGCAAAAGGTAAGATTTCCTTCTTTTTTTACAGCCGAGTAGTATTCCATTGTGTAAATGCATCACAGCTTTTTCTATCCACTCATCTATCCACTAATGGGCAGTTGATCTGCTTCCAAATCTTGGCTATTATAAATAACACTGCAACGAACATAAAGGTGCACATATTCTTTCAAATTAGTGTTTTGGGTTTCTCTGGATATATTCCCAGAAGTAGAACTGCTGAGTCATAAGGCAGTTTCATTTTTAATTTTTTGAGGAAACTCCATACTGTTTTCCATTGTGGTTGCACCACTCTGCATTCCCACTAACAATGCACAAGAATTCCCTTTTCTCCACATCCTCATCAGCGCTTGTTTGTTGATTTATTGATGGTAGCCGTTCTGACTAGTGTGAGATGATATCTCACTGTGGTTTTTATTTGCATTCCTTTGATGATTAGTGACTTTGTGCATCTTTTCATATGTCTATTGGCCATCTGTATGTCCTCTTTGGAGAAGTGTCTATTCAGGTTCTTTGCCCATTTTTTTCAGGTTTTAAAGCTTTTTATTTGCATCTTTAAAAAATGTGCATTCCAATAATTAAAATCATTTTAACAAAAAATGGCACTCCCAATTAAACTGCATTTTACAGTCTACAGGACACCTTGGAACAGCTTGGCTTTTACTCTAGATTTCACTGTTGTCCCACCAGTTTCTTCCTTCACTAACATGCAAGTTCTTTTCCTTCCCTGCCAGCCAAATAGGCAAATGGGAGATTGGATTGTTTCTTTTGGTGGTGAGTTGTGTAAGTTCTTTATGTATTTTGGATATTAACCCCTTATTAGATGCATCACTGGTGAATACATTCTCCCACTCAATGGGTTCTCTTTTCATTTTGTTGATGGTCTCCTTTGTTGTGCAAAAACTTTTTATTTTAATGTAGCCCCATTTGTTTGTTTCTTTTGCTATAGGAAATATAGCAAAAAAAATATTGCTATGAGAAATGTCCAAGATTTTATTGCCTATGTTTTCTTCTAGGATTTTTTGGTTTCAAGTCTTACTTTTAAGTCTTTAATCCATTTTGAGTTTACTCTTGTGTATAGTGTAAGAAAGTGGTCTAATTTCTTTTTTTGCACACATCTGTCCAATTTTCCCAACATCGCTTATTGAATAGACTGTCTTTACCCCATTGTATGTTCTTGCCTCCTTTGTCAAATATTAATTGACCACAAAGGTGCAGGTTTATTTCTGGACTCTCTATGTTGTTCTATTGATCTATATATATGTTTTGATGCTAGTACCATGCTATTTTGATTACTATGTCCTTGTAGTATAGTTTGGTATCAGGTAGCATGATTCCTCCAACTTTGTTCTTTCTCAAGATTGCTGTGGCTATTTTGGATCTTTTGTGGTTCCATATACATTTTTGGAATATCTGTAGTACTGTGAACTATGTCACTGGTATCATGATAGAAATTGCATTGACTCTAGATTGCTTTGGGTAGTATGGACATTTTAATGATGTTTATTCTTCCAATCCATGAACGCAGTAACACTTCCAGTTATTTGTATGTCCTTTAGTTTCTTTCTTCAGTGTCTCATAATTTTCCATGTACAGGTCTTTTACATCCTTGGTTAAATTTATTTCTAGGTTATTGGGGGTGGGGGTTGATCCAATTGTAAGTGGGATTGTTTTCCTTTGTTTCCCTCTCTGATGTTCATTATTGGTGTATAAAAATGCAACTGACTTCTGGATAATTATTTTGTATCCTGCTACTTTACTGAATTCATTTATCAGTTCTAATAGTTTTTTGATGGAATCTTTAGGGTTCTCTACATACAATATCATGTGACCTGCAGAGCATTCTTAGCATTGTATGTACCTTTTTGAGGATAAAAAGGTGAATAGATAGATGTATATTCACATTTACACTATCTCCTTATCCTGTGGGCAATGGGCAATGTCACATGGACGAACTTGGAACCTGGGATACAGCAGTCTTTTCCAGTTGTTCACTTTCCCTTGTCAATTTGTGAAAGCAGAATGCAGGATTTCATAAACTGACAAGACATTAAAGCCAAAGGGCCTTGGGGCCCAGACAACCTAACCCTCTCTTTTACCAAGTGCAGTTTAGACCAGGAAGGGCAGTGCTTTACCCAGGTTCACAGGGCACCTCATTGGCAGAACTGGGAGCAGGATTCTGACCTCAATTCCCAGTCCATCCCTTTTTATTATATCACTGGAGATGAGTCAAGCTTATATCTTAAACAGGAGGCAGCTGCGTTCTGTCACCTTGAAGCTTTTGTGTCACTGACCTAGCTGATGATTTCTCACCAGAGTGAAAGGGCTTCACTGCTCATGATTAATCTGCCCTGGGACAATTGGAAATTGCTCAGATGCCTTGTCCTGGTGTGAGGGACGGGAAAGATTTTGATTGCTAGAACCTCAGTTACAAAACAATTACAAGCTTCACTTGACTTTCTACAGTGAGGCCCAGGGGGAAATGGACTTCCCTAGGATCCAATGGCAGTGAAGGCAAATGGGATGCAAGTCTCCCGGCTCTAGGTTGAAGTCTCCCTTCCTGGGACAACCTACTTTAAGGAGGCTGGCAAACCTGGGCTATTCCTAAATTTTTACATGTATTAGTTCTGAGGGCTCAGATGAATCACCTTAATCTCATTAAACTAGTTTTCTAATCTGTAAATGGGGATAATTCACTTTCAGCAGTTTGAGATGGAGATAATGTATATAATGGGCTAGCAAGTGCGCAGGAAATGTTATATTTCCTTCCCTTCTAAACTTCAGCATACTTTTTTGAAAGATTTTTCCCCCACTGAGGCATAATTTATATACAGTGAAATAGATTTTAAGTGTATATTTGATCAGTCTTGAAATACAGCCACCCATGAAACCTATACACTTCCATCAAAATAAATACTTCCATCACCCCTTGGGAACCCAAGGAAGTTCCCTTACATTCATTAATTTTTCCCCCAGAAGCAACCACTAATCTCACTTCTATTTCCAGATTAGTTTTGCCAGTATAGTACTATACATACTGTAAGTATCACACAGAATGTACCTTTTGTGTCTGTGTTCATTTACCCTAGTTTTATCTATGTTGCATGTATCAGCAGTTCACTTCATCACCATATTTTGTTTTGAATACCTCAGTCAAGGTTAAACTGTACCTAGCACTGCTGTCAAGACAAGGGAAGTAGGCCACAGAGAAGGAATGTCAATGGATTAGGAATGAGGATAGTTGGGTGCTAGTTTTGGATCTATCAACATACAACCTTTGGGATAATCTGTTTTGGTCTTCATTGTATAGATGAGCTAACTGGTCTGGGAAGGAGAGAGACTTACTTGTCCAAGGTCACCCAGTTAACCGCTGACAGCCAGGGATAGCTCCAGGTCACTCAATTCCTAGTTCGCTACACAGTACTGAGATTTTTTTGAAATGGACTTTTATGTAGATCAGTAATTTTCAAGAAGGACCTGGGGTCAAATGGTGAATTTTACTCGTTACAGCCAGTAGATTCCTCAGCTTCATGTCAGTCCCTTTCCTCTAGCTGAGGATTCCGATCTCCACACCATACAGCTGGAAATGGCCAGCTGTGGATGCTGAAAGAACATGTTTTATTGCAGAGGAAGAAATTAAATCTGGGTATTTGGGCCGCTCAGACACTGTAGCAATGCTGAGGTCCATGGTTCCCACAGTTTCTAGGCTGTAAGGTGTACTTAAGGAAGGAAAGCTCTCTGAGCAGGCAAACTGGGCACGTCTAAAACTAGACCTGCTGAAAGGGCACTGCGGACGGAGGTGGCTCGCGTACCTTGTGCTTGTTTCGTATGTACTTTGATCTCTTTGTGCCATTTTTATCTTCAAATGTCTGATCTCCCTGGAGAATCTGAAGTAATTCATTTAGTTCTTATAAATCTCCAGGATAACTTTCATTCTCTGACATTTCAGGTTTAGGGAAATCAGCTCAACATTTAGACAAAATACCCAGGCTCTGAGGAATGAAAAATTTTCAGAAGATAGCTTTTCAGAAGAAAACTTTTCAGAAGAAAGAATCCTTCCCACTTCCTCTGCCTGCCTGAAGTCCCTGCTGGAGCAGGGAGCCCTAGCATTCACTACAATGGGAAAGCGGACGTTTTCAAGCTGGATTTGTTCCAGCTCTCTTTGGATTTCTAAAGTCAGCAGCCCAGGACTTAGTCTGGCAACTTTACCTGAGGGAGGGAGAGTGTGAGCAGTATCTTATTACTCATCTAGGAAAACACATTACAGTGCAGCTTTGCACTGAACCCAGGCCAAGTCCCTAGCTAAGGACCTTGCAAAGAAGAGTCAAATCATGAGTCTGCCCTGGGCCTAGCCAACAGGGGACAGCCAGCCAAGAAGTCTCTCTACTCATCGCTCACACCACGCCTCTCTGCAGAGGTAGGCTAGACTGTATAGGAACAGGCACGGACCACCTTAAACTCTAGCTGCATAGCTGTAGGCTGTAGACAAAAAAAAAAATCTAAAACACTGTAGGCAACTTACACTAATTTCCTTTTTGTAAATCACTTTTAAAAAGTAACATTTAAATAGTAATTATGGTTACTTACTGTATTAAGCATCATACTAGACACCAGATGCTTGTGAGAGAGCAGACAGTGGCGCAGGCTTCAGAAGACACACTTGGAGTCTAATCCTCAATCTGACCTTTATTTCCTGCTCTGTAAAGGTGAGTTAATGGAGTGTTATGAGAGATTAAATGATACAACGTAACACAGGATAGTGACCAGCACACAAGAATAATGACAATAATAGCCAGCATTTAGTGACTACTTACTAAGTGCCCAACACTGTTTCTAAACTCTTTATAGTAGTAAGTCCTCACTTAACATCATCGATAGGTTCTGCAGCTTTAAGAAAAATTATGCATAATGAAACCAATTCTACTATATAAGCTAATCGATATAAGCAGAGTTAAGTTCCTACATTTCTCATCATTATAAAATGACATTGAAAGGAAAGACATCATTCAAAGGCCTGCTGTACCAATATTAACTTGTTCTTTCTATAACCCTATGAGGAAGGTCTACATTTATTTATTAGTTGTGAGGCCTATGAGAAAGGCATTATAACTGCATTTTCCAAAAGAAAAAAAAAAGCCTGAGATGTTAGGTAATTTGCCCCAAATCACCTAACTAGTAAGTGGCATAGTAGGATTTGAAAGCATATTGTTGGGGGGTGGGGGGATGCATACAACTGTACTTGAGCAATTTTTTAAAATGTTAAAAAATAAAAATACAAAAAGAGCATATCACACGAAATAAGAGCACAGACTCTGGAACCAGACAGCCTGGGTTATATATATGCTCCATAAATACTAGTTAATAGTTCCATAAATGCTAACAATTTTGCATTATTATATATTATCTCATTTAATTCCTCTAGTATACCTATTAAATAGGATTCATCTCCATTTACTTGACAAAAGAGGCTTGGGTGGCAATAGAGCAAGCTTTGCCCAAATACATTGTTTACCCACCCAGTGTTAGCTCCATTAGAGCCGGAGCCCTCCAAAACTTGCTACCTCCACAGGGCTGGTTTGGAGCTCTTTTTACTTATCCTCTCTGCTAGAATCTCCCCTTACTAATGGAATGATGATCACATTGTGACCATTTTTCACCATTGTAAACAATGCTATAATGAGCATAATAGTATATACATCTTATAAAATACAGGGTCTGGCAGAAGTAATGCTTGCTTGAGTGTGGTTGGCAGGGTAATAACATGGGTGTAATAATTTATAGTTTTAATTTGAACACTTCCCCTAAAACGTCATATGGTGTGCTTAAGTGTGATATTGTTATGTTACAGAATTACATGCTTATGACTTTAATAAAAGATTTAGTCATAACAAAGGGGCATTATTTGTGTCAGACTGTATATTTAAGAGGATTCCTACTAGAGGAATTGCTGTTTAAATATTTAAAATATTTATAGATCCCACCAAATTGCCCTCCAAAAGCTTTACTAAATTATAATCCTTCAAAGTGTGAACGTGTCTGTTTTACAGACAATACATTATAAATACTCCGATTTTTGTCAAGAGGATCTGCTAATTAAATTTTTTCTTCTAAGATTTTCTTTCTTTTTAGAGAGGGGAAGAAACATCAACGTGTGGTTGCCTCTCACATGCCCCCCTCCTAGGAACCTGGTCTCCAATCCTGGTGTGTGCCCTGACTGGGAATAGAATCAGCGACCCTTTGGTTCACAGGCCTGCTGCACTCAATCCACTGAGCTACACCAACCAGGGCTCAGCTTCATTTTTTAAATCTGCATTTATCTTACCATCAGTGATGCAGAATATATTTACATTTCCCTGTTTTGGTGAACTTTGTTCACTTTTCAATTGGCCTGTTTTCTTTTTCTTACTGAATTCTAGGTACTTATTTACTGCAGACAGTAATCCTTCCTGTTATATTACAGATAGGTAATATCTGTTCCATCTTTCAAGTTTCAACCCAAACCTTGACTGGCATGGCTCACTTGGTTGAGCATCATCCGAGGCAAAGGGTCCCTGGTTTGATTGATTCCTGGTCATGGCACATTCCTGGGTTAAAGGCCAGTCCCTGTTTGAGGCAGGTGCAAGAAGCAACCAGTTGATGTTTCTCTCCCTTTCTCCCCTTCTTCCCCTCTCTAAAAATAAAGGCTCAACTCGAATTCCTTCTCTTTGAGATTCTTGCTGAAAGCTCCAGACCACAGTACTCCCTCTGATGACCCACAGCAATAAACACACATTCATCCTTATATATATGCTCATATACCCGGTCAGCCCCTTCTGCTTGAAGGCTGAAATCACATTTTATTGTTCTTTAAACTGGTATTCTTCCTGTCTTCTCCCCTCTTTGCTTTCTCTCCACCCCAAATACCAACATAAAGGTAGTGTTAGGGCCTACTGTACTTCAGATTTGTGCTTCTAATTTATATATACATAAAACAATAAAATATGAGATGTGTACGATACAAACAAATGTACAAGAAATATTACTGGTGATGATGACAGCATATATCCCTTTGTATTCCAGCTTCTGTGACTGGGGTCACTCTCCCAACTCCCTTCCCACTCCTAATGCCTTACAGGGCTAGGCAAAAGTAATAGAATGGGTAATGTAATTCCATGGGAGAAATGAGAAGTGGTGGCAATTTACGAGCCAGAGAACACCACCTAAAAAAGAAACCGTATTCAGCTCCTAGCAAATTGTCGTCAAGTAACACTATGTTCAACTTCATGTTGATAGCATCTCTATTTTTCAAAAGCGAAAATCTGTATTTTATGTTAAATGTACTTTTTAAATGTCAAGCTAACATTGTGTGTTTGTTGGGTTGGGAGTGTAATGAGGTCAAACTCTGTTATCTGTCAATTCAACAGACTCTGAGTGAGAGTCCTTCCATGTGTTTGTTTTCACATTTGCTTAACGATACAATGAAACATCCAAAACAACTTATGAAAGATAAAGTCATTTATATCACTGTCAGGATTTAGTTGTTCCAATGTGGTTTTATTTCTGTGTCTCAGACTACACTAAACAACATGAAGGCAGAGATCATATTATTTATCACATCAGTTTCCAACAGTGCCTGGCACTACAGGTCTGAGAAAAACTTGCTGTTGTTGAACCACTGATTGAATAAATGGAGACATGAACAGGTAACCAATTTACCTTTAGACTGTGAATTCTAAAATTCAATGTCCATATAATCAGCTCAGTACCTGGCACACTGACCCAAGGTATATGGTAGAAGAGCATGCTTTAACCCCCCTCTTCATATTACATTGCAAATATTGGTCAATATTTAATATTTGTAGAACAAGATGAGAGAGGATGTTTGGGTCTCACCATGAAAATATGACAGTGCTTTCTATGACAGTCATGTCTAAACTCATGGCTTCCTGGCTCACAACTCCAATCCCAGTGACCATCCCCGAGTTTTATACCCCTTTGGCCCACATGTCCACTGTTTAGGATTTCTCTGGGTGCTAGCTTCTGCAAGCCAACCTCTGGGGATAGATGGTTTGGGGTCTCAGCTGTGGACACTGCCTTGCTCTTTCCTCCTCTGCAGCTCCTCCCGCCGCCTTGCCTGCTGTCCACTCATGCAGTCCCTGAAGGCCTGCACCTGTGGCTGGCACTGTCGCCAGTCCTGGTGCTGGGCCATGCACTCCTGCACTGCATAGTGGGAAGCAGCACAGCCAGAGCGGGAGATCATCTGGTCCAGTGGGTCCTCTTCCTCACCATCCTTCTTCACCTGCTGGGCCCAGGTATGGCCTTGAGCTGACATCTTTGGAAGTCTCTAGACATCAATGGAAGCAAGGTTAGAATAGGAGCATGATTATATATGGGGTTCCTCTATTATAAATGATACTGATCACTGCACTATTATAGCTTATTTATGTGTATGTCTCTGGAGACTAAGCTATTTGAGGACAGATAATGGGCCTCATTCAACTTGGTGTCTTAGCACTAGGCCTGGCGGCCAGCAGGCCTAAGAAATGGTTTGAACTAAAAGTAATGAGATAAAGTATGTGAGAATACTTAGAACAACACTAAATACACTCAAATGGATTCTGCTAATGGAATTTGAATTAGGTGAAATGTCACCTTTCTGAAGAAGCTATCTCTGATTCACAAGCCAAGAATTAATCTCATCCTGGCAGAGTGGCTCGGTTGGAGCATCATCCCATACATCACAAGGTTGCAAGTTTGATTCCCAGTCAGGTGCATATGGGAGACAACCAATCAATGTTTCTGTCTCTCTCTCTCTATCCCTTCCTCTTTCTGTAGAAGCAATGAACATATTCTTGGGTGAACATTAAAAAACTAAAGAAACAATGAATCTCTCTTCTAATATTGGCCTTATTCTATGGCTAGAGAAGAACAAAGTTTAACACTAGGGGGAGAACCCAAGAATGGGTATAGTTTGACGTATGGGAGGAATGGAGAGACTTGTGTGGCTGTAACATACACCACATAGTAGCCAGACAAGAAATGAGTCTGTGAGGTAATTGAGAGTACTTAATGTGAGGTGCATTTGCCCAGACTCCTTCCAAAGATCATCTGCTTCAGAACACTGAACAAAAGGTAGCATACAGAAAGAACTTAAGAAAAGCTTTAAGAGAAATGATTTCAGCCTTTGTACAAATTTCACCATGAGACTATACAGGAACTAGAACTTCTGAATGCCTTTCCTGTGTCTCTGACTTATTCAACAAATGATCACTGAGTACCTATCATATACCATATACTACATATACTACATATGATAGTATACTACATATACTATCATATACTACAGTTGAGGATACAGAAGTGACCAGGAAAGATACAATTCCTGCCAAAACAGAATTTATAATCTAGACAAGTAAACAGGCAGCCTACTATACACTGTGTATAGACAGCTCAGACTGGGAATACAGTGGAGTGATATCTCATCCTGACAAGGGCAGAAACAGGCAAGGAAGGTTTCCTGGAGGAACTGATTTCTAAACTGACTCTTAAAGGATGAACAGGAGTTAGCTAGAGATGGAAAGAATATCCCTGTCAATGGAAGAGCAGGGAGAGGTGCAGGGGGTGGGGGGTGGTGGTAACAGAATTTGACATGAAAGCAACAGAAAGTCCTGTATGGCTGGAGAATAAAGTACGAGAAGAAAACAAAACAAATGATACTGGCAAGATGACACAGTATTTGATTACAGCCAGGCCTTGCTGGCCATGTTAGGGTGTTTACAGGGCAATGGGGAAGTGACAAAAAGGATTCAAGCACTCCATAGCGCTGCATAAACTCATTCACTTTGGGGGCAGTATAAACTGAGAAAGGAGAAAATAGACTTTGGAACAGACTTGTGTTAGAAACTAGCTTTGTCACCGACATATTGGGTGACCTTGAGCAAATCACTTCATATCGCTTTTGAAAAATAGAATATATACCCCACAAGATGGTTAAAGACTAAATGAAATAACGCATGTAAGGAGCCTGGCACGCCCAAAAGAGTTCAATATATGATAGTTCCTATTACTGTACATGTTTCCTCTTCCTAAATACACCGTGAGCTCTTCAAAGTCAAGGTGCAAACCTTGGAGCAAGCACAGTAGAAAGCAAAGTGCCTTAAATCCTAAACCAAGAATCCGGGTTTGAATGCCGGCACACGCCTTACCATATCTTTTTCAGTTTCCTCCTTGAGATAATATTTAATTAGCAGAATTACTGTACGGTTTAACATAATGATGCCAAATGCTTGGGCTACAACTGGACTCAGGAAATGCTACCGTACTCTTTTCCCCACTGCATACCAGCTTCAGTCTCCCTGGGAGGAAAAAGAGGAATACCCTTGCTCAGAGATTAGGGCAAACTAGATGGCCGGCCTGGACTAGGAAGACAAGGAAAGAATGGGAAAGCAGAGAAATCCAGGTGGCCAAATCACCTGAGGCTCCTCTCCCACCTTCAGGAGAGGGAGCAGGCGCGCCCCCGTCGTGCTCGTCACACTTCACCGAGCAAGAACGCGGCACCCAGCGCTCTCGGAACAGGCCGACAAGAGGACCCGCAAGCGCGCTCCAGCGCGTCGGTTTCGTAAGCAGTTGGCACTCTTCCGAAATGCCTGCCTGAAACCAGCCTCTGTGAGGACGCGCACGGAAAGGAAGTTGGGTGGGATAGAAAGGAAGGGACTCACCGCGCGTTTTCATTGGTGGCCTCTCGGAATAGATCCCAGCGTTCGTACGCGCCGCAGCTCTTTGGAGGACACGTTTCCGGAAAAGAGCGGAAGAGGCGGGTTGGGGCGGTGGGGTCAAGATGGCGACGCCTTTGAGGATTCAGAGCGACTGGGCTCAAGCCCTCAGGTGACTCTAGACCTAGAACCAGGACAGAGGAGGCGGGTAGTGGATGTTGCCCTTCCGTCGAGAGTCATGTCCAACCCAGGTTATCCATAGGGGTTACTCATCAATTCTTGAGCGAGCACTAGATCTAGAAAAAGATGTTTGAAACCCACATGGTCATTGTTTTTTCATTCCCAGAAGGGCTGTCCTGAAGCTAAGGGACAAGAAAACTGGGAGGCAGGAGGCCGAGTAGTTATAGTCATTTAGTAGATATTTATTGGTCGTCAGCTATTTGCCAAAGCCCCAGTACTCACCACCACCGCATTGTCTTTGAGTGCGTTTGTCATTTAGACCACTGTGTTCAGTAAACCACGTAGCATCTACCATGTTCAGACTCTGACTTAGACAGATGCTCCGCGTTCTGCAGACGCAGTTAGATGTGTACTCAGAACTGAAGGGGTGGTTCCTGCTCTCAAGCTATCAGTTTAATCAGGAATGCACAGCAAACAATTCACTTATTTAACATTTATTTCTCTAGGTACCAGGATGAGTACAGCTGTGCCATTAATGGCAACTGTTACTACTAATAACAATGAGGGTTTTTCTCATTGAAACAATGGTAAAGATGAATAACATTCTGGCATTTAAGAAACATCTTACTAAGTGGTCTAAAATAAAATAACACTTACTACAACACAATGTGTGGTAAGTAATAAAGGAAGAACACATTTATTGAGGGCCACCAGGTGCCTATGAGATAATGCAGCATCATATTCGGAGGAAGTGAGATGTCCAAGACCGTGCAGCAAATAAGTGATAGAGAGTTGCTGGCAACCTAAAGGCCTAGGCCCTTCAATACCGTAAGAGTGTTAGGGTGATTAGATAATGATTTGAATGATTGGGGAAGTGCATTCTAAAACATGAAAAAAGTCTGTAAGGTGGTAGAACACAGACCTTGTATACTAGTCCCAGGTTTCAATTCCTGCTTCATAGCAGTGACCTTGGGCAAGTCACCTCTCTGAGCTTCAGTTTTTTTTATCTTTAGCATGGAAATAATAAGATAGCTTGTTAAATTGTTTTGAAGGTTAATGATGCTATATGCAAAGTGTCTGGCACAGGGTCTAGCTTACAGTAATCCCCAAAATACCTAAATATATTCATGATTTTTTAAAGCTATGCAGCTATTAATGAATAGTGAACTCCCTATTGATGAATTGGTTAAGCTTCATTTAACCAACAGATATATATATATTAAACACGTAATCCACGAATATTTCTTCAACAAATAAAGTCTGTCTTGGAATAATATATGCCTGGGTGAGATGTTAGACTAGATTATATTTAAGTACTGTGGCCAAACTGGAAGTTATAATCTTTCTCCATATGCATCAGTGGCATCCTTTTCAGTGTTGAGTGAGCCTAATTAGGCTTTGTCTCTCTTCCTAGGAAGGATGAAGGGGAGGCCTGGCTGAGCTGTCACCCTCCAGGTAATGTCCTTAAATCAACACTCATTCCCTTTAGAGAAGGAGAATTTACTAACCCTAGAAGAAAGCTTCCTACTTTCTCCTGGCCCAAATTCCTTGCACAGTAATCCTCAAACCTTCTTGACCAGTCTGTGCTGCACTGACATCACCCCAACTCCTCCATTCTAGGGGAAGGCCTTCAGATTGGTTTTTCCATTTGGAAGCCATAAACTTTTTCAGAGAGGCATTGCTGTTGCATCTCAAACAGTCTCTTAGCCATTTATTATTGTATTCTAAGCAGTTCTGTAGCTTGAAGTGTGACCTTTTTGAGAATGATTCCTATATCCATAGCTCTAGCCCTGACCTCTCTTCAGTTTCAGGCAGTTGTATGCTAGCTGTTTCTGCTTGAAGCTCTTGTCATCTTGAGTTTATTACATCTAAAATCAAGCTGAGCATTTCTGTCACCAAACAGGTTCTCTTTCTTAATTTTCTCATTTCTTAAGTTACTATCATTCTAGGCATCAGAGTGTAAAACCTAGACACTTCACCCTGCTGTATCCAGAGCTCCCAAGTCTTACCAGCTTTTCCATGGAATGACACTCCTGTGTTATTCCCATCCATTCATTTGCACTTAGTGTGGTAACACTAAAAACAAAATAAAACAAAACAAAAACCCCTAAATTTGTGAGAACATTTTGTTT
>PVKM010001561.1:0-61498 GCA_004027735.1 Carollia perspicillata
AGAATGTATGACCATGGTCAGCCAGCCGCCTTGTGCGCCTCACTGGGTCTGCCTGTTGCCACCCTGCACCCAGGGTCTCCCAGCCACCGCCTGCACAACTGGGGTTTGCCAGCCACTGCTTTTTCCTGCCGTGACCCTCTCTGCTGGCCACCAACTCCGCCCCTCTTACCAGTCTGGAGGAATAGTTGTCAGACTTCCGTACAGTTCAGTTTCCTGTCAGATTTGGTTGTTTTTTTGTTTCTAAATTTTTGTTGTCCTTAATTTTGGTTGTGCAAGGAGGCACAGTGTGTCTACCTATGCCTCCATCTTGGCTGGAAGTAAAAAAATGCTGTTTTTTGAACACATGGTTAGCACAGACCAAGAGCCCAGTGTATAGAAACTTGGGGCTGAGCAGCGAACACCCTAAAACGTGCAGGAAACACTGATCCATGCACAATAAGAATTTCCGTGAATTAAAAATTTAAATTCTCCAACCTAAACAGAGGGTGCATGAGAAAACACTACCACACTATTACACCCCTACCTAAAACACACCTTCTCTTTCCTATACAGTTTACACCAACCTTTTACAAAAGGATATATTTTCCTCCTTGATACCATAGTGAAATATTGCACAGGACTTCACCTCCATACATTTCTCATTTTTAAGATGAAAATCTGCCATGGCTCTTTGGCAGGGTGAAGAGAGCTAGTCATACCATCCCACTGTACATGTGCCCACTTTGCTGTTTTAATTAGCATCAACCTACACATGCACATATCTGTATGGTTGGCCCAAGAAATCCTTGGTTGCGCCCAGTAAGGGAGGTCTTGCCTGTCAGTCTGACAACTGGCTAGTGCAAAATCAAAGCAGTGAGTGTCTCTGCAGCAATGAAACAAAATTAAGCATTAACAAGAGTCCTTGCCCAGGGTCAACATAAACATCGTAGAGTAAGTTAAACTCATCCAAGTTAGCCATTGTTAATGCTGTGAGGCTGAGAAGTAACATCTTGGGTCCTGTTCCTCCTGCTGCCCCAGGAAGGGATGGGTTCAGTGGCTGCAAACCCCAGAAGATTTTGAGCTAGTCCCAGGTACTGACTCCTCAACATTGCCTCCACTCATCCTAGCATTTGGATGTCATTACAACACTAGAATGTGGTTAGGAAGGCTCTTATGTTTGTTTGTTTTTAAAGTAATAGTAAATAAGCAGACAGAAATGACATCTATTATCAGCACAATAAAGCAGCAGGAGTAGTCCTCATTCTTCTGTCGGTAGAAGAATTAGGAAAATGAAGAGTCAGGGGATATTTGAGCAGGATGTGGTGACCTCAGATCATTCTGCAGATGTGGAAATGCAAAGGGCAGGCAACTTGCCCAGTGCCACACAACTAGTGGTGACCGAGCTAGGATGGGAAGCTGGGCCTCTGGGTCTCTTAGCCAAGGCCCTAGCAGGCTGTCTATGCTGCAACCACTCAGCTTTTTCCTTTATGGGGACAACACCTACCATTGAACAATACAGTGAGGACAGAGATGTAAATCAGGTCAGACAGAAACAGAAAAGAGGTTTCTCAGTATTCCATGCACTGGATCTAGGTTTTCTGGGTCCAGCCCTTTTCTGTGTTTTACTGGCTGCCGTTCTCATGGGTGGGGTGCTGCTCCAAGCAGTGGCTGACTAACTTTCTGGTTCCTTTAGAGAATATGGCACCGGTGGCCCTCCTCACTTCTGCCTTTGAAAGCGAAGCCAGGACTACCATTCAGATCAACATATGGAACAACTCGGGTGACTAGAGCAGGAGAAGTGTCACTGTGAGATTATGCTCTGATCTGATTGGAGGAGGCTTGTAATCTGTCCCTCTAAGTCCCAAAGAAAGGCATCTAGTTGGCTGAGAAATATATAAGACAAGCAGCATCAGCTTGACCAGCAAATTATTAATTCCTGAAGGTGACCCTGGCTTCTTACAGGATACTTCATAGAAACAGAAGAGATATCATTCCAAAATAGCATTCATTCCCCTTCACATCTAAGACACGACCTTATCTGGAAACATTCTTCATTCTATTAGTTGACTTGGAACTCTGGTTTTGGTTCTTTAAATATCTCCCCTTGGAACCAGAATCGTAGATGAGATGGTTTAGCTTCTACAGAGATTTGCTCCAAAGAAGTGTCTGAAGGCAAATCTCTCAAGACACCATAAAATTGTGTGGACTGAAAGAGTGATTGGGTTGGTTAGCTAAGACTCAAGGTTGGGTAATAATGAGGCCCAGGCAGGGCTGAACAATAAAATGCTCTAACTGATTTTACGCACGTGAAATGACACACACACCCCCCCAGAGAACGCTATAATGAATCTGCGTGCTTTGCATACAGGTTTACAGTGGGTCAATTATACCACCCAGACGCCCCATGAGCCAGTCTGTTCCTATGCTGGGAGGACTTGTGGCATAGGCTACAGGGTGGCAGAAACCATGAAGTCTGTGGTCAGTTCATACTCCCTCTGGAGAAAGCAGCCGTGTGGCATGTGCACATACCGACCGTGTTATGAGACTCGCTTCAGTGCACAGAGCCTTCTGGACCCTGAGCATGACCATTGGGCTGGAATTCCAAAGCCCTGGTTTCAATTAAATTTAAGTGGATTTGACTCAAAGTTTGAACTGATGCTAATTGGTTTTCAAAACACTGTGTAACAATAAGCGTTCTGGTCTTGCCCATGGGCAGGCGCACCCAGCTCCAAACATGCTCCTGGGGAGCAGGGCAGGCAACATGCCTGTTACCTTGATGGGCAGGGATCCAAGCTGCAGGTTTTCAGGAACTGTGGGGGCCGGCGGCTGGTCACGCACAGGTTCTCATCAGCAGGCTCCCGCGTCTGTTTGTTCAGGCAGCTCACCACAGCCTCCTGGACACCTGCATACAAATCACACTGTCAGGCCAGAGTGGGCGTGTGCGGGGTGATGAAGTGTAGACAAGGCAGCTAGTGGGAGGTCTCTGTGATCGGTAGGATTCTCACTGTGTATCAGAGACAGCGGTGTGCAGTCCAGGACTGCCCATCTTGTCAAACATTGCTCCAACTGGGGTAAAGCGTGCCCCTTCAAGAGCACAGCTTCCCTCAAGAGGATAGGCTGCTACCAGAACTGTTGAAATGCTTGAAAAAAAAAATGCCACCAAGTCTATAGCTGCCAATGCTGACATGTGATAATTTAATGCAGAAGGAGAGCAGGGTGACAAAAAAAAAATGGCCCAAAGATCTTCACATGTTACATTTTAATCAACAGGAGATTGTTGTATTTGGAAGGGAGGCCAAGAGCCATGTTTGAATATTCAACAATCTGTACACTGCTGTGCTTCTGGGGACTTGCATCCAGAACTCCCATTCTGGTTGGTTTCCTTTTGATTTGGGTTCATTTCTTTAGTGACCTCAGGCAGTTCTTTTGGAAAAAAGAGAACAAGATACATAATGACTACGTCAACAGCAGACAATCTTTCCCTGCATCCCTGCACAATGTTCCCACTGACATCTGCATGCCCCTGACTCAGAGCTGGGCAAACAGGAGTTGGAGCTGTGATGGGAACAGGTAACTTGGCAGGCCTTTTGGGGTAGTGGGCAGGATCCACCGTGGAGCCTTTCACGGAGCAAGGGAGCATCTAACTCGGTAAGGAAATGACCAGACTTTTCATTCTGGTTCCGATGGTCGCGATAGTCAAAATTCATAGGTTGCACATTATTGCCAGGTATAAGGCTAAGAGTTTGGCATACACCATTCAATCTTCTCAATAACTCCACGAGGAAAGTACTATATTTATCCTCAGTTTACAGCTAACAAAACGGAAGCTTAGAAGGCTGCAAAGACTTGCTAAGGTCACTTGAACAAACAGTGAAGCGGTGACTTAGCCCTGGGGTTTTAATGGCTGACAGTGCTAACATTTAAAAATACGAAGAGGCTGTCACATCTGCTGGAGATCTGCAGGAATAGCCCAGACATTTGTCAGGAGTCATTTCAGCAGAGTTCACTTTAAGGAACAGGCGAGACAGAGCATTCTTGGTAGTATGTTTTCAGTCATGCATAGATAGCTATGTATATAAAGATCTGTACATCTAAAGATACCAATCTGTAGTTAAATATTTGTATAGTTATAGCAGAGTATGGGACAATCCATATTAGTTTCACATATAAATACACGTATATTTTCTTATTTTTATTCTCTGCATTGCTTTGCAATTAGTACCTGATATAGTACAACTGACCCACCACTTCTTAGCCCTGTTGCTTCCCTCCTCCTGTCTACCCCATGTTTCTCCAAGAAACAGGCTAATCAACAGGCTAATCAACAGGCTAATGCTTCCTCAGATGATGCAATACTGGCTTAGGTCACTCAGCAAGACCATCAGTCAAAAAGTGACATTTGAAAGCCAGAATCCATATCACCTTTCTTTCTTCCTAGTTAGTCTCATAAATCAAACAGTAAAAAAATCAGTCACAATATTTACCCTGTGGCCATGAGTGTAAATGTTCTTTTTCCTAAGTTTTTTATGAACTTCAAATTTTCATTTAAATATATCATGACCAGTTCAGAGCAGAGAATTTGGGATTTATAGGAGACATTCAAGCCACTCTGTCATATTCTGTAATGCTGACTACAGGGTGTTTCTCTTGGTTCCAGCTGGGATAAGCCCTTTGAAATTCATGGTATGATGAGATAGCAAAACATTTCATAAGAAATGGTTGATATCATCAACCATCAGTTGATATCATCACTGATTCTTCCCACTGGAATAGTCTGGCATTATTAAGATAATGACCACAAGGCACTGGGTGAGGCTAACTATTCCATGCAGAATCTAGAGCTGTGGTTATATTAAGAAGTACACTAAGAAATGAAGTTTTCAATTCATTCACCTATGTGTAATACTTAAGAGATACAAAGTGTTGCTCTACAATAAAATATGTTTTGGCTTTTTGATCTATACACACATTATCATTTGCCTTACTTGAAAATATTTCAGGTGTGTGTTTGGGAGGGGGTGCATGTAGAAAGTCACCTATTTTCACTTTGTGAATTCTCTGTTTATGGAAATGAGGTCCTTCTAAGACTTCAAGGAATGGGTGTAGCAAGGGTTAAGGTTTCTACGAAACATCAATAATCTTCTTTCTTGGATATGTAGAACACAAATTTACATTAAACTAAAACATTAATAATAGCTCAAGATAAAAATCACCTTCAGTGTGGTTAAGTGCTGAGACTAAGCAGCATTTTAGAGTTACTCAGTTTTCAGTTAGTATACTATAAAACAATATACCAGGCCCCCTTAACACTATGAGTTAAATGTCTATTGCCAGAGGGGCCAGTTGTCTCAGTATTTTTAGGTGGGGCTTGGGGTGGGGGTGAAACAAAGGACAGAGCTCTGTCATAATGAAGTATCTGGGATCAGCCCTGTGGTCAACACAATACATTTTTGTGGCCTGACAAATGAAATGCCGGCAGGGCAGGGCATTCTAAGCATAGTGTGCAGTTCAGGCCAGGGGGAGGTGGGAATGCGATGCCTGGAGGAAGGAAAGTAGAGTGAGGGAGCTGTCTCGGAATAGGGAGTGTGGGAAGTTGGAGGAGGGAGGAAATGTGAGGACTTCACCTGCAAGTTCATGGTCCACTTGGCCCAGGGGAGTGAGGCCAGGAAGTGAGAAGTTAGCTCATCCAGTTTGTGCTCTTTCCAAACAGGCTAATATATGCACTTAGAAGGACATTGTAAACCAACACAGAACATATGTTTAAGCACAGTACTTTATGATTTTGAGTTTTCCTTTATTGACAGAAGCAAAAAGAGAGAGCAGTCATAAGGAAAAGGGAATGACAGGTACAAGAATTCTTCATTCTTGCTGAAGTAAATTTCCAGTTTTCCCTCAGCTAGAGTTTAATATTGATTTAACCATCTAGGAGTTCAATGTCATAAAGTTGTTCAGTTCAAAACTGCTCTCCTTGATCACACCTATCAATCCACAGAACGGAAATGAAAATGTAACGAAGGTGAGAGTAGGACACAGGACACAGATACAAACAGGTTAGGCTCACTTTTAATATTCCGGAACATGGGATTTTCACATTGGTCTCTCTCAGGGCGGCACCATGGTTCCATGATATTCGATGGCAGTTTGAGGAACCGTAGTCACCAGCTACAGCTTAAACTACTAACCAGTTCCTTCTGGTTGCTACCTCTGCTAGGTGAAAGGTTACTTTTGTAACCTATCCAGTTTCATCTCTTGAGATTACAAAAACAATAAACTTAACCTGACCAGCCTTATAACCCAAAATTGATTTAAAATCTATCCGTTAATCTTGCACATTTTGGTAGCCTTCAGCAAGAATGACTAAAAATCTACAAATGTGGGGGTGTCCTTTGGTGAAAGATCAAAGCTGATAATACAGTAAAATATTACTGCCAAACACTGACTTCAAAATATGCATGTCCTATGGGACAAAATCATTTTTTAGTGCATATGGGCATCATATGGACCCATATATCCCAAGAATATTTTCACCACTTTGGAATTTTCAACTCTAACATTTTAGGTGTAAATATATGACCTTGGCACAGGGACATTCACTGTAGGTAAGTACTCACAGTTGTTGACAGTTAAGACCTAAAACACTTCAGCAACTTTATCCTGCCCTGGATATAAAGGATGTGCAATCTATGTTGTACAAAGATACTCAGTTCTTACGTGCAGAGATCAATTGTTTTTCAAACATCCAGACCTTATTTCTAAATCAATATCTCCTGAAAACATTTTAAATGAAACACATTCTATGTACTCTCTACACTTTGAATTTTATACCCCTGGTTGATCAGCAGAATAGTTAGACCCTTAAAGATAAAGGTATCTGCTTATTTATATATTCCATTACTGCATCTATTTTTTCCATCTGTTCCTAAAGTTCCAGGCTTGACTTATAACTGTGAACCATAACCAAGAGACCATAAGTAATCTTTTTTTCAAAGCACATTTGTTTTAGACTAGAGATAATGATCATTCGATTCAGGTAATCACGGAAATTGGGGATAAACACACACCGTCTGAACTCTTGAGTCATTTGTTTTGTTGGAAAGAAGCAACTGCAGCCACCAGCTGCACATGACCTCAGAGCTCCTGCCTGGGCTCAGAGACCACCGCAGTTTTTTTTAACACTTCTCTCTCATCCAGCATGTATGAAAAGATGTCCTCAGTGTGAGTGTAGAACACCATAAGAACGTAGATTAGCTGAGTTCCAGGAAACTCTTACAGCATCAGATGGAAAAATTTAGGTTTTAAAAGAACAGGGCTCTCCATTAAACCTCTTACACATTTCACGGTTTGAAACGGGAAAACTTAGAAACAAACAAGAACCTCAAGGTCAAAACTATTAAATGCTTACTAAAAGACCTGGTGGAGAAAATTGACTCTTTGCTAGTACTTGTTCCACTATCCATTCCTTTTCAGCTCCATGGGAACAATTTGAGCACATTTATCCCTACATTCTCAATAATGACAAAAATGCCTTCTAAAAAGAATTTTCTAAAACAGCTTGGGGAAATAATTTTAATATGTATATATATTTTTATATCACTTAAGTAGGAAACTTTGCTGGGAATGTGGAACCTTATTGTGTCCGAAAGGGTACTATAGCCAGTGAAGGGATTTGGCAGGAAATCAGCCAGTGTTTCCTCCCCTGTCAGAACCTCACTTGGGAGTATGTACATTTGGAGGCAGAGACAATACAATCTAATGTATTTTCTACAGTGGAAGGAAGATTGTAATCTTGAAGGCTTAATTGTTGATTCAAATGCCTTTCTCTCCCACTACAGTCTCATTCAGATTCCACCTGCAGTACAGAATCACTGGCTCTGTTTGATGACCATGGAATACACCTATGAGAACCAGGTCAAAATTCACAGAACACTTAACATGAGCCAAATAACATCCACAATGAGAAAACTTCAGAAATTCTCTAGGTCTCTAGGCAGAGAAATAAATGAACGGCAAGCCTAGTCCCAGCTGTCACTCACTAGTCGTGTGATCTTAAACAAGTCACTGAGCTTCTTTGTATCTTAGTTTTCTTATCTGTGAAATGGTGGCAGGGTCAGACTTAAATCTTTAAACTCCTTTCCAGTTCCGAGTAACCACAGTGTTAATTGCCCTTCACACACATTTTCCCTTTGTAAATAGATATCACTTCCGGAAATCAGCTGAGTAAGTCAGCGGGACTATAATTTTTTCTACAGAATAGCAGAGTGTTTGGCCACCTTGGGTTTTGGCTTGTCCCACGAGCAAAGGCAAAGGCATGGATAAATAAAATTGAACGTCGCGGGCTCGGTCGGGTCAGTGTCAACTGTGTTTCTCGGTCAGAAACACCACCAGGATATACTGCAAAACACCGGAATCACAACTGAAAGTAAAAGAATCAGTTGTGTTGGCCACTCACAGCTGACAGTCAGAGCTGCTCAAGCCCCAGGAGAAATATATCTGTGTTTCATTCAGTATGCTTTACATTTAGAAAGCCTTCCTCCCCTCCTCCCCCTGCTTATCATTCTTGGAAAAGAGGCAGTCACATGACACAGTTGCCCACAAGGACAGAGGATGCAGAAAAAGGACAAGAAGATGGTGGGGATTGGAGCCACATACCCCCTTCTTACCTCCTCCACATGACTCAGAGCACTTGGTGAAGCCCTCATACTCCCAGTCATACAGCTCATCAAAATCCTGCAGGCCACCGAGGAGGCCATCTGTTTGTCCTGGGTTAAACTCAGGAACTTCCCCGTTGCACGGTCCTGCATAACAGGCTCGCTGGGATGCCGGCTTGGGTCCTTCACATTCGTCAACAGGCAGGTCAGCCACAGACTGAGAGAAGGACAGGAGCACCTGGCACTTGACTATTCGCACTTGGGTCCCCATACCACAGGTAACTGTGCAAGCTGACCAGGCCTCGGGGATGAACCTGCAGTCAGCAAGCAAACAAGAGGACAAAATGAGAAGCCCCAGGTAGGAGAGCCTGGGCATCGTGAGGGGCCGCATCCCACCTGCAGGCATGGCCCAGTGCTGTCCCAGGATGTGCTCAGGGCTCCGCTACCCTGTCCTTTAATGCGCGCTTCAGTTTCGTTCACAAACTCATTTGCCACTGTTTCTGGATTGGTTTCTTCCCGTGTCGTAGGAGCTCTCAGCTGTAAGACATTCCAGCCACAGACCACCTGCTTTCCCCCTGCTTTGCACCCACAGTGGTAGCTCTTCAGAACACAGAATTGGTGGTTTCTTCTCTCTCTCTCTAAATCCCAGCACTTGTGCCTGCTGCAAAATGCTGGCTATTCTTACAGCAGACTAATACTGATACTAAAAACTATAACAAACAAACCCTTGGAGATATTTAAGGAAGTATTTTTTTTTAGTCTGGATCTCATATTCTGTAACTTTTGTTGCTTTTCTGCACAATGTGCTTCCCAAGATTTATTTATATGTAGAAAGAGTTTTGTTTTGGGTTGTTGCTGGTTTTTTTTTTTTTAAGTTTCCACGAATGAAACAAAGTCTTATTCCTCACACATTCTTTGAATTAGTCTGGACTACAGTTCTTTTTATATCATAGAGAAAAATCTGTGCTAGAGTTAAGTCTGCAGGCATGTGACAGTAAATAAAAAGCTGGGAATTCACATAACTTTATCCAACAGCCTCCACTCCCCAGCCCCTGAGAGAAAAGCCACAATAGTAAGAACTTAATTTTTCTCTAAGTTTTTCTAGAATGTAGAATAATATCCAAAAATTTTTAAAAAGGCTTTTTCCCCCCTTCCACTAATCAACAATGGCCATAACTTCAGTGACCTTGAGGAGGCCTAGGGCAAAAAGCCCAGAGGGAACCACTAACATTTTCAAAAAGTTAGTAAAATAAACTGGAGACGGACTAAATTTTTTTTATTTTTCCACGATCCTACTGCTTTCTCATAGAGAGTCATGCTGAGGAGGCATGCAAACCTGGTTCCTTAACCTTGACTTTGGCAGAAAACGAAAGAACTGATAAGACAGTTATAGCATTAAATTCCAGCAAGTGCAAATGGTTCATAGCTAGTTTAGAGAGATTGAAATTCTGACAGGAAACCAATCACAGTTTTCAAACTGGAAGGAACAAAGCAAGATGTTGCCTGGGCTGTGTGTGGAGTAGGAGGTCTGGCGTGGGGTCAGAGTCATGGAAGAAGTCCCTTCAGGGAAGGTCTGACATTTGTTACCCTTGAGGAGCTGTCCTCTTGGAGAGATTGAAAGTCACATACAATCTTGTCAGGAAGGTGGGTGAGCGAGGAAGGGCCACCCAGGATTATTCCCAAGGAATTCTTATCACAATGTTACCTCCCTCTCTTGTTTTTGAATTCTTGACTTTATTTTCTGGCACCTAGAGAACTTGGGGGAAAACAGTATCCTAAAAGATTTAAGAAGTCTCTGTCTCTTTAAATAATGCTACCTATAAAAACTTTTTAGAAATACGAAACCAGGACTTCCAGCCAAGATGGAGGGATAGGTGGAAACACTGTGCCTCCTTGCACAATCAAAATTAAGGACAACAAATATTTATAAACAATAACACAACCAGAACACAGAAAATTGAACTACAGAAGTCCTACAACCATTCAACCAGACAGACAGCGTCACAACCTGGCGACTAGGTTGCCCCACCCTGGAGAACACCTAAGGCTCTGCCACCCATACATAACAGGCACCACCTGACCAAAAATGACTCAAAGAGAAGAACAGCTCAGAGCCCCAGAGCCAATACATCTAAGCGACCAAGAGATAGGCCAACCTATCAGATGCACAGTTCAAAACACTGGTGATCAGGATACTCACAGAATTGGTTGATTTTGGTCACAAATTAGATGAACAAATGAAGGCGATACTAAGTGAAATGAAGGAAAATGCACAGGGAACCAATAGGGATGGGAAGAAAACTGGGACTCAAATCAATGGAGTGGACCAGAAGGAACAAAGAAACGACCAAACAGAAAAGAAGGAAGAAACAAGAATTCAAAAAAACGAGGAGAGGCTTAGGAACCTTCAGGAAATCTTTAAACATTCCAACATCCGAATTATAGGAGTACCAGAAGGGGAAGAGGAAGAGCAACAAGTGGAAAACTTATTTGAACAAATAATAAAGGAGAACTTCCCCAATCTAACAAAGGAAATAAACTTCCAGGAAGCTCAGAGAGTCCCAAAGAAGGTGGACCCAAGGAGGAACACACCAAGGCACATCATAATTACATTAGTCAAGATTAAAATGAAGGAGAGAATTCTAGAAGCAGCAAGAGATAAGGGGACAGTCACCTACGAAGGAGTTCCCATCAGACTGTCAGCTCATTTCTCAAGAGAGACCTTACAGGCAAGAAGGGGCTGGAAAGAAGTATTCCAAGTCATGAAAGGCAAGGACCTACATCCAAGATTGCTCTATCCAGCAAAGTTTTCATTTAGAATGGAAGGGCAGATAAAGTGCTTCTCAGATAAGGTCAAGTTAAAGGAGTTAATCATCACAAAGCCCTTATTTTATGAAATATTAAAGGAACTTATCTAAGACAATGAAGATAAAAAATATGAACAGTAAAAAGACAGCAAACTCATAGTTATTAACAACCATACCTAAAACAAAAGCAGACTAGCGGTCACCTAAAACAGGAGCAGAACCACAGAAATGGAGATCACATGGAAGATTAGCAACAGGGGAGTGGGAGGAGGGGGTGGGGAGAAGGTACAGAGAATAAGTAGCATAGATGGTGGGGAGAAAATAGACAGGGAGAGGGCAAGAGTAGTGCAGGAAATGTAGAAGCTAAAGAAGTTAGGACACATGGACATGAACTAAATGGGGGAAGTGTGGGTGGGAAGGCATGTGCAGGGTGGAGGGGAATGGGAGGGAAATGGGACCATTTCATAATCAATAAAATATATATATATATATATATATATATTTTTTTTTTTTTTAAAAGGAACATGAAACCAAAATCTGCAGTCAAAATAATCTTAGCCCTCTCCTTACACATGCATATATTATGCCTCGCTCCTGGAACAAGAATCATGACAAACACACAAGCACTGAATTTCACAATCCAGGTATAGATGTAAAGGAAAATGCAAAACTAATGCAAAATACTAAACTACTTTGTATATAAGAAAAACCCAAAAGCAAGTGATAAATGTGCCAAGTTGACCATAATGTGATGAATAATGCTTTTTTAATAATGTGCTGAATTTTGTTTTCAGATGCAAAAAGATGACAAGCTCTCAAAAAGAACTTGACCCTCTTAGCTGTCCTATGTGGTAAGGATTATTGTTCTGTCACCTACCATGGTCCTCCTCAGTAACCATTATGAAAGGACAAGGGTCAGCTAGCTTTTTCTGTAAAGGGCCAGATAGAAAATATTTTAAATTTGTGGGCCATGATTGTAGGTCTTTGTTGTTGCAACTACTCAACTCTGCCAACATAGTGTAAAAGCAGCCATAGACAATTTGTAAACAGATTGATTCAGCTGTGTTCCAATAAAACTTTATTTATAAAAACTGGGGTTGGGGGTGGGAAAGGTGGTGGAGGGGCCTGAATTTGGCCTGTGGGCTATAGTTTACCAACTCCTGCTATAGAACATTTAGTAGAGATGCCAAACACACTGAGATTCATAAATAATCTCCAAACTTATTTTATGCATTACTTTCCATCTTTGCCCACATATAGAAGCTTATAGGAATAACAAGTAGCTAAACTGATCTACATTTTGTCTTCCAGAGTGAGTCCCAGATAAATTCTAGAATATAAATGAACAAACTAAACATTCAGCTCTCCTTGCCTATAACGTGAATCACTTTGCATTTGATCTCTTTCCAGGACCAAGAAGATATACCAAAAGCCCACAGAGTAGAAAGGGCATGCTACTGAAGCCCCATGAACTTGATACAATGGTTGAAATGTTTATTTTAAAGCATCTAAATGAAAAATGAAAGTGAGTACGCATATATGTGTGTGTGCATTTTTGACTATCTGAACATTCAGAGTTAATAGCAAAAACAATAAACATCTACTTTATGTCTCCCAAGTGAGAGTCTTATCAAATGTCAAGTAGCCTTGCTGGCTTATCTCCCAGTCCTCTACCCTAAGGTCTTCATCAAGCTCGCACCAATTAAAAACAATTTGGCTTTTAAGTGGTGCTGTCTACTAGCAATCATCTTAATTTTTCTAGTGCACACACTGTATGATATAATATACTGTTTCTAATTGAAGGCACAATATTATATTTCAAAAGATAAATACATAATAGTGCAAGTGGTCAAATGAATAATAACTTTTTCATACGAAACTTCCCCACACCCTGAAATCTCCCAACTCTGTATTTACCATCTTGAGCTTTCTGGCCTCAAGTGGGAGGAAACAAGGTCAGGGAGAGGCCAGGCAAGCGAGCTAGGAGGGTTCAGTGTGATGTTTCAACATCTCAATTTGAACATTACTTGCTGAGTTAGAACCTTTAAAGTGGGATCTTTAAAATGAAGTCAATGGGTATTTAAAAAATTGTTTTAATTTACAAATGTACAATAAAAAAGCTCTTACTGAAGTTTAATTTGGGTAATTAAAAAATTCTTTTTGTTAGCAGCACTATTTTGGAATGAATAAAAAATGGCTAGAGAAGTGAGTTCTTTAAAAGATAGGCTTAAATTTCAGAAAGGACGGATATAATTTCTGCATTTAATGTTTTTATCTCCAGGATATTAAAAAAAATCCTAGCAAATAAATGATTTATGCTTTCATGTAGCCTTTGATTTCTAAGCTTTATTGTTCATTTTATTAACAAAAACTGTATTCTTTAATTAGTTGTTACCATTGTCCTTTACAAAAAATAGAAAGCAGTGATAATGAAATTCACTTGTAAAACCCCAAGTGGTTTAGTTTCTTAGTGGCTATTATGGAATAAGAAGCATGGGCTAAAATAATAAAAATAATCATTTTTAAAAATACAGAGTCTGGCACAAATAACACCCCTTTTTTATCATAAAATCTTTTATTACAAAATCATAAGCATGTAAACCTGTAATATAACAATATCACACATAAGCACACCATATGACATTTTAGGTGAAATGTTCAAATTAAAACTATAAATTATTACACCCATATTAGTACCCTCCAAACAACACTCAAGCAGGCCTTACTTCTGCCGGACCCTGTATAATGTTAACAGAACCAATTCACTCTTGGTTAATTAGTCTCATGTCAATGCAAATCTGAGCCAGAATTAGGCTCTGATTTTAATGCACCATTCCATGGTTTGTAACTATGATATTTAACTTTTTCCTTTCTCCTCTTACTTTCCTCTCCCCTCTTTTTAAATGTACATATTTGTTTAAAAAAATCATTGGGATTATTCAAAATAAGCATAGCTTTATAGGTTTGTTATTTTGAAGCTGTTACTAACCTCACTTCATGCTCTGGTTTCAAAAATGCAAATTGAAACTTGCAGAAAATTAATTAGCGATACTTAATTTTGGTTTAGTTTTCAATCTCATTACATTTGAGTTGCAAGTCAACAGAGGTTATAGATTTTTCTCTTTCCTTTGGCATATGTTTGTGTATGAAAGTGGTAACATTATACCAGAGTGAGAAGAGAGGAGGAAATAAACTGAATAGTGTAGTTATAAAACAATAAACCAATGCAGCAGGGTTGCAGGGTACAAAAGTGGTACACAGAAATCTGTTGTGTTCTTATATATGAACAATGAAGTAAAAGAAAGAGAAATTAAGAAAATAATTCCATTTACAGTTACATCAAAAAAGATAAAATGCATTGGAATAAACTTCACAAATGAAGTGAAGGACCTGTGCACTGAAAAGTATAAGACACTGTTAAAAGAAATTGAAGAGAGCACAAAGAAATAGAAAGATATTCTGTTATGGATTGGAAGAATAAACATTGTTAAAATGTCCATATTTCCTAAAGCAATCTACAAATTCGGTGCAATCCCTATCAAATCCCAATGGCCTTAGTCACAGAAATATTGTAGAATAAAAGATCCTCACATTTGTATGGGACCACAGAAGACCCCGAATAACCAAAGCAACCCTGAGAAAGAGGGCAAGGGAAAAGGTATCACATTCCTTGACTTCAAACTATACTACAAAGCTACAATAATCAAAGCAGGACAGAATTGGCAGTAAAACAGACACACAGACCAATGGAACAGATCCTAGAGCCCAGAAATAAACCTACACATATTACATAAGGACAACTAATTTTCAACAAAGGAGTCAAAAACATATGTAATGCAGAAAAAAGTCTCTCAATAGTGCTGTTGGGAACACTGGAAAGCCACATGTAAAAGAGCAAAACTAGACTGCTATCTGACACCATGCACAAAAATTAACTCAAAATTGATTGAAGATTTGAATATAAGACCTAAAATAATAAAATCCATAGGGAAAAAAAAACCTTATGGACCTTGGTCTCAGATGGGTTTTTGTGAACTGGATCCTAAAGGCAAGGGAAGTAAAATAAAAAATGAGTAGGACTATATCAAACAAAAAAGTTTCTGCACAGCAAAAGAAACCATCAACATAACAAAAAAGCAACCAACAGAATGGGAGAAGATATTTTCGAATGAGACCTCTCATACGGGGCTAATATCCAAAATATATTACAAATTCAAAAACAAAAAATAAATACTTTTTTAAAGAATGGTCAGAGGACTTGAATAGACACTTTCCATGTAAGAGAAATGCAAATCCAAACCACAATGAGAGACCACCTCACACCTGTTAGAATGGCTGTCATCAATAAGACAAGAAAGGACAAGTGCTGGAGAGGATGTGCAGAAAAGGGAACCTCTGCACACTGTTGGTGGGCATGGAATGTAAATTGGCACAGCCACTATGGAAAACAGTATGGAAGTTCCTCAAAAAATTAATTGTGGAACTATAAAATTACCCATCAATCCTTCTTCTGGGTATCTACCTGAAAGATTTAAAAATACTTATTGTCCCATGTTCACTTCAGCATTATTCGCAATAGCCAAGAAGTAGAAACAACCTAATTGTCCTTCAGTGGATGACTGGATAAAGATGTGGTACATACATACAATAGAATATTACTTAGCTATAACAAAGAAATTATTGCCATGTGCCACAACACGGATGGCTATTGAGAGAGTCATGCTAAGTAAAGTAACTCGGACAGAAAAGGATAAGAACTGTATGACTTCACTCATATATGAGATATTAAACAAAAAGCACCAAATGAACAAAGAAAACAAATCATAGACACAGACAACAGTATGGTGGTTACCGAGGGGAGAGAGATTGACCGGGGTGGGGGAGGGTTTGCAGGGAGGACAAAGAGGGTAAAAGGACTCGAGAATACATAGTCATAGGAGACAATGGAGTATACGGACTGTTATATCGTATTATAAAGCTTTACAATTGAAATTCGTATACTGTTATTAACCAATGTTACCTCAATACATTTAATAAAAAGATAAAGTTCTCTCAAAATTCCAATGAGTCACACTACTGGCTCTTTTAAGAGCTAGGTGCTCTAATTTGATTCTCTGTTAAACTCATCTTGCAGTTCTGACCTTGCTGTCTGATATGGCTCCAGATAAGATATTAGAAAGAGTCTTACTAAAGGAGGGACCCCGTTGACCAACAGAATGGTGTCATTCTTTAACAGTAAGAGAAAAGCCAACAGGATGATAGCTAATAATCAGTTTCTAAGAGTTGTGGCCCCACATTGTCTGCTATTCCCAACAAATTCAGCCCTCACCACCCTTGCTCCCAGTGGTATCCAGCAGGACTGACCACACCTTTCTTCTTGAATTACTTCCCCATCTTGATTTACATGACACAAGACTCTCCTGGTTTTCTTTTCTGGTCACTTCCTTATCAGTCTCATTTCCTAGATCCTTCTCCTCTCCTCAAACTACATATTGCAGTGGTCTGGGCTCAGTTTTGTGCTTTCTTTTGATGTGTTCATCAATGGTTCTTGGTTTCAAATACCACCAATGTGAAGGTAACTTCTAAGTATAGTCAGCCCTTGGAACCCATGGATTCTGCACCCACGGATTCAACCAATTGTGGATATAAAATATTTGAAAAACATTGTTAAGTTTTGCTGACGTGCACTCTGTAGTTAGGCCTATGATGGTTATGTGTGTACTAAACATGTACAGACCTTTTTCTTGTCATCATTCCCTAAGTAATATAACTATTTACATAACATTTACATTGTATTAGATATAATAAGTAATCTAGAGATTATTTACAGGATACAGGAGGATGTGGGTATGTTACAGGCAAATACTATGCCATTTTATGTAAGGAACTTGAACGTTCACAGATTTTGGTATCTGTGAGGGGTCCTAGAGCTGGTTCCCTGTGGACACTGAGGGACAACTGTATTTAATCTCCAGTCTAGACCTTTTATCTGAGCTTCACACCCAAGCAGTGTTTTTGTTGTTGTTGTTAAGATTTGGGCTAGGGAGGTCTTTTACTTTTTGAAAAGAGTAAACACTAATTTAATATAATTAATCTAGTTATCAAAAACTTATATGGTGCTTCTTATGTGTCAAGCACTATTTTAAGTGCTTTAGATAAAAAGTTGTTAAATCTTAACAATTTGATAAGAACTATTATTATCTCCATTTCATGTACAGTTGAGGAAAGTGAAGTATAAGTCAGTCACACAACTAGTAAGGTTTTATACTCTTAATCTCTGCTTGACATTTTTACTTTGATATTTCAAAGGTATCTTCAACTTAAAATGTCCAAAATTTAACTCTCGATTCCCTCCTCAGTATTTTATTCCATCACAGCACATTATTCTACTGGCCATCCAATTGCTCAGGTGGAAAATTAGAAGTTATTCTTAACCCCTCGTTTTCCCTGACTGTTCACTCCTAAAGGATTCCCAAGTTCTATCAATTCTCCCTCAAAAATGTATCAGAAATTCATTTACTTTTCCCATCTCCACTACAATCACACTGATACAAAAATAGTAACAGCTATTACTTACTGATGTGTTTTAAGCACTTTGAATGTATTAACTTATTATATGGTAGTTAGGAATGAGTACTGTCGGAAATATTGTGAAATGGGCAAAAGAGATTACTGATTACCCTTCACAATGGAAGGCTGGCATTGCTCAGCAGAGTTTCAGGCCTTGTCTCACTCAATGGAAGTAGAGTCTTTAGGTCTTTGGCTAGTGTATTTTGCAACTTCATAGAGAAAGAAGTTTCCTTGTAGAGGGACGGTGATGATACAAAGGTTTCTTGTCAATAGTGATGAAGTATTGTTTCTGTCCATGCCAATGGAAATGATTTTGTGTGGTAGGAAATATAGACTTTTCTAAATACAATTCTCCTTTGCACTACTTTTAGCATCTAACTGGGTCTCAATAATTTATGAATTAAATAAAAATTTTGATATGTGCTCGTTTTATATTTATACGAGTCTTGATGTTACCTTTTTGAAATTTATTTTTTAAATTTTTTCAATTACAGTTTATATCCATATTATTTTGTATTAGTTTTAGGTGTATAGCATAGTGTGTAGACAACCCTATACTTTATAAAGTGTTCTCCCTGGTCATTCCAGTAGCCACCTGGCACCATCCATAGTTATTACATTATTACTGACTGTATTTCCTACGCTGGCAAACATTAATAGTACTATTTCCATCCCAATTTCTAGATGATAAAATTGAAACACACAGATTTCCAAGGTCACACAGGCAAAGTCAAGATTCAGACCGTGGTGACTCCAGAATCCATGCTCTCCACCCCCTCGCCATCCTGGCTCTCAAGCTTCCACATGCTCTATGATCCTTGAAGCTAATCTCTCTCTCCTGGACTAACATATAGCCACTGGTCACTTTTCTTTCTCTGTTAGCCCTTTCCAATCCATTCTTCATGCTGTAGTCAGGGGGTTCTTAAAATGTAAAGCTTTTAATGGTTACTATAGCCAGAAAAAACCCAAACTCCTTGCCAAAGTAAAATTATGCTATTCTCCATCTCCATCTACCATTCCCACTGCAGTCCCTAACCCCCAGCCACTCTGGTCTTCTTAAATGTGTCTCATTCCTTCCTGACTCAAGATGTTGGCATGTGTGGGTCCCTCTTCTCACACCTCTCGGCTGGGGATAATTCTCACTTGTCCTTCAGGTCTTAGCTGACATGTCCCTTCTCAAAAAAACTTCCCTGGCCTGCCCTGAGATGCACTGGGGCCCCGTCAGACTCTCTCAGAGTACCTCTTAATTTTCTCATAGCTGTTATCAGTCTTTGAGAACCATGTGAATCTTTCTGTAAAAACTGTCTCCCTCAGTAGACCAAACCACTATGAAGACAGAACTTCACATGATACTTAATAAACCCCTTTTTCCCAAATGGATAAACAGGAGAGGAAAAGTTAATATCAATGGCTGGTATGGGGCTTCTTCTTGGGCTCAAAGACTGAAAGCAAGCTAGCTAAGGAGGCAATGGCTTTGAAACTCTAAGAAGTTAAATCATGCCTCTCAGTTCTGAGCATTGGCATGAAAAAACAAACGCTTTTTCCTGTTGTATGAAATTCTTTAAGTGACAAAATTTAGTAACTGCGTGGTGGACTTAATTTGTTTTATATTTCTTACAGCTGTATTCAGGCAGGATGTGCTGGCCTCATTTCATCTTAATGGGATGTTGGGTTATCATGTAGCTTAGGGTGAGTTTAAGTACTGATCCATCACACTTCAACTTCCTATTAATAAAAATGGTATTTTCTAAAAGAAAAGGATTTTTGGACAACTTTGAGCCAGAGGCTGCCTTCAGTAATTTATACATGACTCTGTTCTAGCATTGCCCTATCATACCAGCAGCTACCCAACAGCAAAGGCTCTGGTGCATTTGGAATTTTTTTCTAGGCTTGAGATACCCAAGGAGAGTTCTTTTTCTGTTTGCTCTTTAAAACTCAATATGCACGGAGTTTTGGGAAAAAGAGAAATCACTAATGGTATGTAGCAGATGCAAATGGAGCCAAATTATTCTCTTTCACAAGAGAAAAATGGGAATATACACTTGCTTCAGTTCATCTTCCTCTCCCATTGCTTTTCTGGCCTATGTGAAGAAAACATTATTTAAAAGTTTGATCTTTCCTTGAGGCTAGTATGGTCATTTAAAAAGCCACATACCAGGGACTAAAATGCCATTATAGCTTGCAATTCTACTAGTACATTTGTAGCCTTAACATTAATACAAGAATGTAATTTACTCTTTAATTAATTTTTTTCAATTACAGTTTATATTCAATATTATTTTGTATTAGCTTTAGGCATATAGCATAATGATATTTTCAGTACCCAACTGGCACCATACATAGTTATTCCAAATTATAATATTATTGATTATATTTCCCAAGTTGTATATTATATCCCCATGACTGTTTTGTAACTGCCAATTTGTACTTCTCAATCTCTTCACCTTTTTCACCCAGACCCCCAAATCCCTCCCCTCTGAGAACCATCAATCTTTTCTTTGTATATTTGAGTCCTTTTCTGTTTTCATTTATATTATTCTTTAGATTCCACATTTAAGTGAAGTCATTTTGTATTTGTCTTTTCTCTGAATGACTTATTTAGCATAATACCCTCTAGATCCATCCATGCTGTTGCAATGGTAAGATTTAATTCCCTTTTATGGCTGAGTAATATTCCATTGTATATATACATCGCTACTTTTTTATCCGCTTGCCTACTGATGGGCACTTGGGTTGCCTCCATAGCGTGGCTATCGTAAATAATGCTGCAATGAACATAGGGGTGCATATGTTCTTTTGAATTAGTGTTTCAGATTTTGTCAAATACATTCTCAGAAGCAGAATCACTGAGTCATAAGGCAGTTCCACTTTTAATTTTCTGAGGAAACTCCATAGTGTTTTCCACAGTGGTTGCACCAGTCTGCATTCTCACCAGTTACAAGGGTTCCCTTTTTTTCACATCTTCGCCCACACTTATTTGCTGATTTGTTGATGATAGCCATTCTGACAGTTGTGAGATGATATCTCACTGTGGTTTCAATTTGCATCTGTCTGATGATTACTGACATTAAGCAGTTTTTCATATGTTTATTTGCTATCTGTATGTCCTCTTTGGAGAAGTGTCTATTCAGGTCCTTTGCCCATCTTTTAATTGGATTGTTTGTTTTTTGATATAGAGTTGTATGATTTGGATTTTGGATACCAACCCCTCATCAGATGAATCACTGGTGAATATATTCTCCCATTCAGTGGATTGTCTTTTCATTTTGTTGATGGTTTCCTTCACTGTGTAAAACTTTTTAGTTTGATGTAGTCTCATTTGTTCCTCTTTTTCCTTTTTTCCCCTTGCCTGAGGGGATATATCAGAAAAAATATTGCTTCAAGAAATGTCTGAGATTTTACTGGCTATATTTTCTTCTAGGATTTTTATGGTATTGAGTCTTATATTTAAATCTTTAATCCATTTTGAGATTATTCTTTATATGCTCTCAGAAGGTGGTCTAGTTTCATTTTTCGCATGTATCTGTCCAAATTAATCAACACCATTTATTGAACAGATTGTTCATGCTACTGTATGTTCTTGCTACCTTTGTCAAATGTAATTAACCATATAGGTGTGGGTTTATTTCTGGACTCCCTATTCTGTTCCATTGATCTATATGTCTGTTTTTATGCCAGTACCACGCTCTTTTGATTACTATGGCCTTGTTGTTGATATCAGGAAGCGTAATTCCTCCAACTTTGTTCTTTTTTCTCAAGATTGCTGTGGCTACTCAGGGTCTTTTGTGGTTTCATATAAGTTTTTGAATTATTTGACCTAGTTCTGTGAAATATGCCATTAGTATTTTGATAGAAATTGCACTGAATCTATAGATTGTGTTGGGTAGTATAGACATTTTAGCAATAGTAATTCTTGCCCTGGCTGGTGTAGCTCAGTTGGTTGGAGCACTGCCCTGTGACCAAAATGTTGCAGGTTCAATTCCTAGGTCAAGGCATATACCTAGGATGCAGGTTCAGTACCAGGTCCATATGCATACAATACCTGGTCTGCATGTCTATTAGGAGGCAACCAATCCATGTACCTCCCTTGCATCAATGTTTCTCTCTCCCTCCCTTCCTCCCTCTCTAAAAGGCAGTGAAAAAAAAAATGTTGAGTGAGGATGACAAAATTTCCTAAAGAAACAATGTTAATTCTTCCTATCCATGGGCATGGTATAGGCTTCCATTTCTCTGTATCTTCAATTTCTTTCTTCAGCGTCTTATAGTTTTCTGAGTACAGGTCTTTTGCCTCCTTGGTTAAATTTATTCTTAGGTATTATTTTGATGGAATTATAAATAGAATTGTTTTTTAAACATTTTTATTCATGTTTTTTCATTTTTATTGTTCACACTATTACGGATGTCCTCATTTCTTCCACTTTGCCCACCTCCACCTGGCCCTTGGCCCCCTTCCCTCAGGCCATCACCACACTGTTATTCTTTGGTTAATATATGTTCTTTGGTTAATTCCTCTTAGTTTCTGTTTCTTTTATAAAAATATATTTTATTGATTATGCTATTACAGTTGTCCCATTTTCCCCCTTTATTGCCCTCTGCACTGCACCCCTCCTCCCACCTGCATTCCCCCCTTAGTTCATGTCTATGGTTCATACATATAAGTTCTTTGGCTTCTATATAACCTCAGTTATTATCCTCCCCATCTATTTTGTACCTACTATTTAAGCCTCTTATTCCCTGTACCTTTTCCCCCATTCTCCCCCCTCCCTACTTATAAACAACATCCATTTGATCTTCATTTCTGTGATTCTGTTCCTGTTGTAGTTGTCTGCTTAGTTTTTATATTTTTAGGTTCAGTTCTTGATAGTTGTGAGTTTGTTGTCCTTTTACTGTTCAGAGTTTTTGATCTTCTTTTCCTTAGATAAGTCCCTTTAACATTTCATATTATAAGAGCTTGGTGATGATGAACTCCTTTAACTTGATCTTGTTTGGGAAGGACTTTATCTGCCCTTTCATTCTAAATGATAGCTGTGCTGGATAGAGTAATCTAGGATGTAGGTCCTTGCCTTTCATGACTTTGAATATGGCTGTTCAGCTCCTTCTTGCCTGCAAGGTTTCTTTTAAGAAATCAGCTGATAGTCTTATGGGCACTCCTTTGTAGGTAACTATCTCCTTTTCTCTTGCTGCTTTTAAGATTCTCTCCCTATCTTTCATCTTGGGTAATATAATTATGATGTGCCTAGGTGTTTGTTTCTTTGGGTCCAACTTCTTTGGGACTCTCTGAGCTTCCTGGACTTTCTGGAAGTCTATTTCCTTTGGCAGATTGGGGGAGTTTTCCCTCATTATTTGTTCAAAGTGGTTTCCAATTTCTTGCACTTTCTCTTCTCCTTCTGGCACCCCTATGATTTGGATGTTGGAATTTTTAAAGTTGTCCTAAAGAGGTTCCTAAGCCTCTCCTTATTTTTTTGAATTCTTGTTTCTTTATTCTGTTCTGGTTGAGTGCTTATTTCTTCCTTCTGGTCCAATCCATTGATTTGAGTCCTGGTTTCCTTCTTGTCACTGTTGGTTCTTTGTGCATTTTCCTTTATTTCACTTTTCATAGCCTTTACTCTTTCCTCTATTTTGTGACCATATTCAACTATTTCTATGAGCATCCTAATCACCAGATCACCACTGGTTTCAACTGTGCATCTGATAGGTTGGCTATCTCTTCATTACTTATTTGTATATTTTCTGGAGCTTAGATCTGCTTTTTCATTTGGGCCATATTTTTTTGTCTTTGTGTACCGGTTATGTAGTAAGGGGTGGAACCTTAGGTATTTGCCAAGGCAGGGCAACCCATGTTGCTGCGTTGTGATACTATATGTGGGGAAAGGGTCCAAAAGGGAACAACGCCATTCGCTGGGCTCTCGCAGGCTTTCAGTGACTTCTTCTGCTGCCCATAAGCAAATTGGACCCTTCTGATGTTAATTCCCAGGTGTGTGGGTTTGTGTATGTTCTAGGACCCTGTGAGTCTCTCCAATGAACACTTCTCTGAGGCTGGGAGTTTCTCCTGCTGCTGTAATTCCCACAGGTTTTTTGAGTCAGAGGTATTGAGGCTTTAGTTCCCCATGCTGGAACCTGGGGTTGCGCAATCTGTCTCACTCCCCAGTTGTTCTTCCTGGTTTATCTGCACACAAATGTGAGACCACCTGGTCTGTGAGCTGCCACCTTACCCACCCCAGTCCTCCAGCCACCACCCTGCCACAAGTCCTCTCCACCCCAGCTGCCCATCTCTGCCCCTCCTACCAGTCTGGATGATGTTTCTTCTTTAACTCCTTGGTTGTCAGACTTCCATACAGTTTTATTTTCTGGCAGTTCTGGTTGTTTTTTGTTTTTAAATTGGTTGTTGTCCTTCTTTTGGGGGGACAGTGTATGTACTTATGCCTCCATCTTGGCTGGAAGTCTCAGTTCCCATTTCTGATAAGTCATTAGTGGTGTATAAAAATGAAACTGATTTCTGGGTATTTATTTTGTTTACTGCTACTTTAGTGAATTCATTGACCAGTTTTAATAGTGTTTTAGTGGAATCTTTAGAGTTCTCTATACATAGTATCATGACATGTGCAAATAAAGACTGTTTTACTTTTCCTTTCTAATTTGAATGTCTTTTATTTTTTCTTCTTGTCTGGTTGCTGTGGCTAGGACTTCCAGTACTATGTTGAGTAGGTATGGTGAAAGTGGACATCCATCCCTGTGTTGTTCCTGATCTTAAGAGAAATGCTTTTAGTTTTTTCTAGATGAGAATGATGTTAGCTGTGGGTTCTCATATATAGCCTTTATTATGTTGTATATGTTCCCTTTATTTCCACTTTGCTGAGAGTTTTTATGACAAATAGGTGCTGGATATTATCAAATGCTTTTTCTGTAGCTACTGACATGATCATGTGATTTTTATCTTTCAGTTTTTTAATGTGCTATATAACTTTAATTGATTGTGGATATTGTATCAACCTTACATCCCAGGAATAAGGCCCACTTATCATGTTGTGTGATCATATTGCTGGGTTAAGTTCGCTAATATTTTGTTGAGGAATTTTGCATCTATGCTCATCAGGGATAGCAGCCTATAATTTTTTTTCTTGGTAGTGTATCTATGTGGTTTGGAATTGGGATACTGCCGGTCTCATAAAATGAGCTTGAGAGTCTTCCCTTCTCTTGAATTTTTTTGAATAGTTTGAGAAGGACAGGTGTTAATTCTTTTTGAATATTGGTAAAATTTACCTGTGAATCCATCTGGTTCAGGACTTTTGTCTGTTGGAAATTTTTTGATTACTGATTCAATTTTATTAGTTTGAATGGGTCTGTTCAGATTTTCTGTTTCTTCTTGACTTGGTTTTGAGACAATGTATGTTTTTAGAAATTTATCAGTTTTTTCCAGATCGTGCAATTTGTTAACAATTGTTCATGATATTTTTGAAAAATCCTCTGTGTTTCTGTGGTGTCAGTTTTTTACTTCCCCTCTTTTAGTTCTCATTTTATTTGAGTACTGTCTCTTTTTCCTTCTTGGTGAGTCTAGTTAAAGGTTTGTCAATCTTGATTATCTTTTCAAAGAACCAGCTCTTGGCTTCACTGATCTTTTGTATTGTTTTTTTAAGACTCTATTTCATTTATTTCTACTATGATCTTTATTATTTCCTTTCTTCTACTCACTTGTGGCCTTGTTCGTTATTTCCTTTCTAGGTCCTTTAAGTGTACGGTTGGCTTATTTGAGTTTTTTTTGTTGTTTCCTGAGTTAGGCCTGTAATGCTATGAATTTCCCTCTTAGGATGGTTTCCATTGTGTCCCATAGATTTTGTGTTGTGTGTTCTCATTTTCATTTGTTTCAAGGTATCTTTTGATTTCTTTCTTGCCCTCATTGTTAAACTACTCATCATTTAGTAACATGTTATGTAGCCTACATGTGTTTGTGTGCTTTTCAGTTTTATTTTTTCCCTGTGATTGATTTCTAGTTTCATACCATTATAGTCAGAAATGATGCTTGATATAATTTCGGTCTTCTTAAATGTATTGAGACTTTGGGTTCTAACATGTGTCTATTCCAGAAAATATTCCATGTGCACTTGAAAAGAATGTGTATTTGCTGCTTTGGGGTGAAATGCTCTGATGATATCAATTAAATTGATCTGATTTAATGTGTCATTTAAGGCCACTGTTTCCTGGTTGATTTTCTGTCTAGAAGATCCACTGATGTCAATAAGTATTAAAATCCCCTACTATGACTGTATTATTGTTGATATCTCCATTTATGTCCATCAAAATTTGCTTTATGTATTTAAGTGCTCCTATGTTGGGTATACAGATATCATCAAGGGTTATATCCTCTTACTGGATTGATACCTTTATCATTATGTAGTGTTCTTCTTTGTTTGTTATTATAACCTTTGTTTTAAAGTCTATTTATACTAAGTATTGCTACCCCAATTTTCTCCCCTTTCCATTTGCATGTCTGTATGTGTCTTTTGTTCAATATTGGGTCTCTTGTGGACAGAATATATATGGGTTTTGTTTTCTTATCTATTCAGCTATTCAATAACTTTTAATTGGGGTATTTAAGACATTTACATTTAAAGTGAGTATTTATAGGTATGTATTTGTTGCCATTTTATTTTCTATGACTACATTCCTATTTTTTCTTTCTTCTTCTTAAAGAAGACCCTTTTACATTTCTTGTAATATTGGTTTGGTGGCAATGAATTTCTTCTATATTCTCTTGTCTGGGAAGCTCTTCTCCTTCAATTTATTCATTTTCTTTTTAAAAATTATTTTATTGTTTATACTATTACAGCTGTTCCACTTTTTCCCCCTTCATTCCCTCTACCCTATCCCTAACCAGCACTGAGCCAAGGAGTAGGCAAAAGGCTCAAGAAACCCCAATATCTGCCTTAGCCGCCTTCTGCTTGCTGGCTGCCTTTTAGGCTCAGTCACTGAAAGAGCCTCTGGTGATGCTAGAGTTGCATGAGATAGTCTCTCAGTGAGTCACCTGGTGGAGGTAAGCTGTGTTCACCAGACTGATACAGGTTCAAACTCACTGTCACTCCGCAAAATTTCCAGGGTGTATCAAAGCTAGCTGCCACCCATTGGGTACCCACAGACTATGTGGTGGTATGGGGTCTCAGAGAGTTGTCGGGGTGAGGCCAGCAGAGTTTATTAGGCCCAAACAGACCAAGATTTGGCTGTGTGAAGGAAGGGCTCTGCATCAGTTCAGTGTGTGAGGGATAAATGGCCTTGTTCTACAGCCACACAACTCAGTCTGTCCTAGATTCTTTCCAGACCTCCTGGAAGGCCTGAGCTCAACTGGGCAGGGCCGCCCTGTATCCGTAGGGTAGAGCTACCTAGAGGATCATCAGTGAGGGGTAGGCGCTGGTCAGGGTCACAGAAAAGTGGGATGGATTGCCCCTGTCCCAGAACCACACACCTCAGTCACTGATGCCCCCTTAATCTGCCTGGATTTATACACTTCAAGCCCAGGCAGCTGACTCCTCAGCAGGGTGTGAGCTTCCCAGGATTGGTACAAAGAAAGTCTGTGGGTGGGGCTATTGCATTCCACCAGGCTGATGCTGTGAGGGGAACACTGTACTCAAGAAAGATAGTGTCTGTGGTGTGGGAGAGGGAGTCAGCACAGGGACCTGGGCAGCTGCCCCTTCTGCTCTCTCCCTGGAGTCACAAACTCCAGTGTCTTCCCACACAACTCTAGTCCACTCCGCCCTCCCTCCGTCAGAGCCCAGGGTGAGTGCCTGTGAATGAAATTTTGTATGCTGGCCCTTTAACAGGGTGCCTGTTTCTCTCCGGCAGACAGAACCCCCCCTGATTTTCCCTGTGCTGCTGCTCTGGGCTGGGGGTCCCAGTGTGGAGTTGAGACCTCCTGCTCCTCAGGGAGAATATTTGTGGTTGAGATATCCCTCAAAATTCTCAGCTGTCACTTGTGGGAGCAGGGCCGGTCCGTTTTGCATCTCAGCCTTCTTACCAGTCTTGATATGGCTTCTTCTGCAAATCCTTGGTTATAAGACTTCTGTTCAGCTACTCTTCAGTTGGTTATGCAGCCTGATTTTTCCATATTTTAGTTGTAATTCCAGTTTAGTCCTGGGAGGAGGTGAGGGTAATGTCCATCTACTCCACCGTCATCTTCTGAACCCATAATGAAGTTTTTTAAAGCACATAATTTCCTCTGACTTTGATAAAAATTGAAAACATTATAAACAATACTTTTCATGAACCATTTCTTCTTGGCATGGAGTGAAATTAGTTTATTTTGCAATTTTGTAAAGGGTCCTTTCTGTTCATTCAACAAGTTTGGCAAGGCTTTGCAATGAAAAGTTCAGTTCATTAAAAATGACCTTATGGACATAACATATATTGGTGGTGACAGGGTCCATACTTTATCTTGGCACACAAGGATCTCATTAATTTGTCTTTGTCATTCTTTAGGGCTAAGCTGAGCAATAGTTCAGATTTAGCTTTCTGAAAGTAGCTAAAGAATGAGCAATAAGTGGAGACAGTAGGAGGGGCTGACAAATTTAGAACTTCTTGGTTTGCATTAAAGGCTTTTCTAATGACTACATAAAAATGGCTCTGTCTGATCTCTTGGGCTTTTGATTGATTTTTCTGTCTTGGTGCATGTTGGGGGCAATCTGTGGGGATCAACTGTATTTAACTCAGAATTGAGAGGATGCCTTTCCACTCAAGCATTTTCTAAACTTTCCTTATTAATGTGTGTAGTTACCTATAGATCCATTTTTATTTTAATAAAGGCAACTAACCTTTGTCCTTTAGAAGAACCTATGGGCTACATTCAAAGTGTGATGCTTAAAAGTGGGTCTTTAAAGACCCTCAGAGGTATAGAAGAAAAGCAGGGTGGTGGTATTAGCTGGGGAACCACTAAATAAATTTTGGGTTAAATCGATTGTACCTCTCGCTCACGTGCCATTACATACAACGTGTGTGAAGAAGATACATCTGCTTTGACTTCATCATTTGTAATTGGTGATTATTGGGCATTTTTACTGCCTTAGAAGTTCTCTAAGATGATGCTGCTGGAAAGAGCTCAATCATAACCGCAGTTAACACATAGAGAGAGCATCTGGCGTGCCAGACATTTTACATATATTAACTCAGTTCTCACACTAAGCCTATCATGAAGGTACTATTATTATGCTCATTTCACGAATGAGGAAACTGTAGCCTCCAGGGTTAAACGACTTGCGCAGGGTCCCCTGTTGGTAGTGGGGGATTTGAGGTTAACGCCCAGGCAGTTGTCACGGAAGCCCACAGGTTTTTCAAGCAAATTACTTATTTATTCATAAAATAATTTATGAAGTAAATTGTTATATGTCTGAATATTTTAGATATATTACATAAGCTCTTTTTAAATTTTTTTATTACATTTTTCGAGGTGATGTTAGGCTTGAGGTATACAGTTCTATGACACATCATCGGCAGATTGCATTGTATGGTGATGGCAGCAGTGAGTGACTGTGGGTGGTGGGGCTCAGGCTTTCACCATTGTGCTCACTGCTGCTCTGCATGCAAGTGTGATCTACCATTAAACTGTGTGTTACTCTGATCCCGGTGGGGCTGTATCCTTGTTTGAGCACACATATACACAGACTCATCCCTCACCAACTCACAGAGTTGGCAGCTGGCTGTATCTGAAAAAAAAATTCAAATTTTAAGAAAGTATCCACGATTAACAGATAGGTAGGAATCACTGAGGTACATATATTGATACAAAATATCTCATCATTTACTATGTAAAAAGATCCAATAATATTTCCTCAAGTGCCAGATTTGGAATCAAAGTCACATTAAAATAAATTTTATCACAATCTGCTGAACATCAGTTCACACGAATATCTCTCCTAAGCCCTTTCAGTGAATATTACATTCTTCTCTCATTTATTTCTCATATGTGTGAGTTACCATGTTCTTGCTTAACTATCCTGATATATTAGCTCAGAAGGACATAGTATAATGAAGATAATTTGAAAATTCAATAAATAATTTTCTACATTCTTTTTAAAATCAATAACATGATCATGCTGTGCATACTGAAACATCAAATGGCATTTCTTAAGGACAACTGGGTCATTTGTTCAACCTGTAGATAATTGCCCAACACTCAACATTTCCGTCATAATCCTATCATTCTGTGGGTAAGAATGGACTCCAGTTTCTTGAGGACAAGGACTACTGGGTTTATTTTCATAGTATCTGCACCTGGCAGAAAGCATGGCAGAGGGCAGGTGACATGTGAGCAAATTTGGCTTCTTTCATTAGGGGGTGTGAACAATCAACAGGTCCAGTGACTCTCTTGAGTTCTCTAAAACACATTATCAGCCAGAGAACTTGTACTAAGCATACTACTGTTGCGGAGGATATACTGGATAAGAATGATTAGAATAGATGAGGAGGAAGCCAGTAAGGAAGGAATTGGAAGTGAGAGAGGTCACGATGATTGCAGGTGTAAAGGCTGATTCATCCCGGCCAGTGGGAGGCTTTAGCTCTGCCATGTACCAGTCCTCAAATAAAATGCTTTTGTGTGCTTTTATCTTGGAAGTCTAATGCTCAACCATGTTCTGCTTGAACATCCTTTACATCGATCTAATGATTTGCAAATAGTGTTTGAATTTCTCGATCTTAAGTGAGATGACTCTTGATTCTTAAGAAATATATATATGTATATATACACATATATACACATGCATATATACATACACACACATACACACAAGATATCCCTTTTATTTGCTGTGACCTGAAATACGCAAAGGGCACATATGAATGTAATTCAGGCACCTTGTATTGAGGATATAAACAACAAAACTACCTGATCCATTACTGTTCTTTGATTCCCTAAGTATTCTTTGAGGGACAAACACATGACATAATTAACATTTCTAGCCACTTTTTTTCTTAAAATATGAATCCACATTCTCAGGCACTTAGTTAAGGCATCCACATTCTCAGACAACTTACTGGATATGGATATAAACTAATGTAAACATATTCTTAAATATTCTATATCTAAATACTATTTCCAACAAAGTAAACAAGGCATTTAGTGACTATAGGATCACCGTGGTGACTTGTATTGGCTTTTCTTTCTGTACCTAAGTCCTGTGGGTTCTGTTCACACAGATCCATGACAGGAATTTCCCTTTGCTTCTTACTGCATCAGCCCCATCACTAAGTGATGCCATCTGGCATCCAGATATTACTGCTGCTTTCTGCCTGCTTGCTTTCCTCCTCCTCCTTCCTTTTTGAAATGGTTTACACCAAGGTTATTTATGGCAATATGTCTAAGGCCTGAGTATTGTGTTGAAGCACAAAATGTTTTCTTAACCCTGTAATAAGGTTGTTAACTGAAAATTGAATAAGGTAACTCAAGATATCTTAAATGCAAAGTCAAGGCACAGAGGACCACCCAATCCTACCTTTGACAGAACGACACCATTAAGGCTCCCCACCTGTGTGCCAGGGATTGGTGGAAGGATGCTTGGTTAAAATGGCTCTGCTGGTCATGTAATGCCCAAAGGAATCACCTGTTGCTTGTCAGAGCCATCCAAGCAGAACTCACAGCAACTGAAATAAATCTGGGAAGAACCTTGCTACCCTAGATGCCCAATGAGTCTCAGTTCTCCCTTCCTCTCCCTGGGTGACCTCACTGGCAGAGCAGAAAGTCTGGAAAGAGAGAGGCAGAGCATCTGGGGCATGCAGGCCATACCTTTTCTTTATGCCCACCTCTCTTAACAGATTACACTTTCTAGGGCATTGGGTGGCCTTTTAGTGGCCTGAAGAATTAAGGAAATGAATAATTTCCTTTCTATTCCAAGTTAGATCAGGGTTTCGGAGAAGACCAGTTTATTAACTTCTTAAACAGCAATCATAGATGAGCTGTCTTTACATGTCCTAGGGGTCACCAAAGTATCACTTTTGCTCAAGAAATTAAGCAGACAAAGTGTTCATAATGTTCTTGAGGTGGTCAGGATATTTACACAGACAAAGACTGAAAGTAAGGAAAAAAAGAGTTGATTGGAAATCAGGTTGATAACTTCTTTACCATCTACCTGATTAATAAATTCTTCTACCACATTGTAGTTCTGATCCCTCACCAAATAAAAATAAAATTTTGAGGGTTTAAAAAAATACCTAGAAGGCAACTCCCATACATTTGTCCGTGGGAGCAGTCAACTGGACTCATTCTGGCACTTAAAGGACGTATTCCAACCTAACAACACTCTCATCAGCTGGAAGCAAATTCAGAAAGACAGAGATCAAATAACAGCAGAAGAGAATTCCATTAGTCGTTTTCCATCTCCCTCTTTCTAGAGCTAGCATGGCATGCTCTTTCCTTCAGAAAAATGCAACTGTCCAGAATCTGATTATTTTTAGTAATATATCTCTAATCATAATTCTTTCTGTGTGAATTGGATAGTAGGGATTTCTATGGATTCCTCAACTGACATCCTTGGAAGCAAGTTGACTTTATTTATTTAGAAGACTGTCTGTGCTTAATCAACTTTATTGGCTAAAGCCCCACATTGCTTAGGCTTGGTTTGGGTTAGATGCTGTTCAGTGGAGAGAGACAAAAATCCTTACTTCAACACTTCTTGGTGTTGGGTGTCAGGAAAACCTGGTAAAAACATGTGCCAGAATCAAGACAAACCATGGCTGCCAGTAAAAAATCAGTTTAGAGGATATGAGTCCCACAGGTGGGTTAGAAAATCAACTTTTATATCAAGAAAATATATTCATCACTATATTCCTACCTTGGTATCACATAAATCAAATAAATTGTAAACAAACCAGTTTGTTGCTGAGAAAAAAGCAATCAATATCTAAAAGACTTTCTGAATGAAGTTGCAGGTTTGTACAATGAATCCCAATGTATTAAGTACATAACCACACGGTGACCCAGTCTCAATACTTGCTCCCGCCATTTGCAGACGATGTCTGTATTGGTATCTTCTGTATAGCACTTAGTTTGGTGAAACAATACTACCAGTACATACTTCTGTGCTAAAAGCTTTTGTTATTTCTTGGAAGGTCAGTTTTTGGTCTTTAATATCATGGTTTTCTTCTAAACATATCTTACGGTATTTGCTTTCCAATATATTTTTGGCCAGAGTGCTAACTAGTTATTTTTTTCATCTGGGGCTTACCAAAAATGTCTAATATTCAACAACAGTATCTCCACATGCTAAAAACCTTAAGCTCCTGATTTCCTATCTTATTTAATGAGACAGGCTAGTGATAATGCTTTTATTTTAAATAGGAGGAAATATACGATATTCTCTGTTTCACCAGACAACTCTCCATCTTATCTGGAGCCAAAGTGAGAGATAATAGTTCTGGGCCACTGTCCCTGCTTCTCTGAAGCAGTTCCGAAGTGACAGCCACCGCTCCTAACCATGACCATTTAATTCAAGCAATGTGAGTTGCTCTAGTGGGGGAAGAAAAGGCCTGCTGACAGTATATCATTTTTTCATTATACTATGGAGAATAATTATAGGTTGCTACACACATTTAGAAACTAGTCTATGTGGTTTTAAAAAAAGAAAGGATTAAGACCATGCAAAATTATGTTTTTTAAATTCAAAATCAATAAAAAATATAATATGACATGTAGGACTTTGCTAGGGTTCAGGGCACTAAACATGTAAAGTGTATTAAAATGTGGAAACCATATACCTTTCATTACATTGTTCTAAAGCTGTCATTCATTTCATTTTGGTATAAAGGTAATTGTTCTGAACATAATAGCGTACATTTCCTTTACCCAGCACCAGTGCTCCAATTACAATCTACTTCAGTTCAGATTAATCATGCCAAGCTGGTCATTCCATTACACCAAGAGTAAAATTTAATAATCTAATATATGGCTATAGTTCCAGTGGCTGAAAGTATGTGTTTTACTACTTTAGGAATTTTAGTGAGATTAAAGTGAAACATAATGTACTTTAATCAGACTTTTACTGGAAAATACTCATTACAAGATATGGTTGACCGTGGTCTGTGTAATGCTCCTGCAGCAGCATTAAACCCCACTTACAGCTTTCATTTGAAGGGCATCCGATAATGGGAAAGACCCATTGATATAAGATGTTTTGATTTAATTTTAACTTTGTTGTATTATTTAACATCGGTCAAAATACAATAGGGTTATGTTTTAGACCAAACAACAAAATGCAGTGTATGAGGGAACAGAGTTTATTTAGGTAAAATAATACATATTAAGTTTTAAACATATGCAGAGTAACCGGCTCCAGTGACATGGCATCTTTCTGTGTCTTGACTGGGACCCCAGTGGATTAATGAGTTAATGCCCATCTGATACACTTACTCCCTCTCCAGCAGCAAGGAGGCCTGTCACGCCAGGTACTGGCAGGAGAGAAGTTTTATGCCTTCATATATTCATGTGAACGTGGCACTGCAATCTTTAACCACTGCCTTTCATCCCAAGTTCTGCAATTCTTAAAGGCTTTTCTCGCAGAAGGAGAAAAAGGTGCTGGTGTAACTTAATAGTGCAGAAATAATCTATGTTTTGCTTCTTGTCCTGTTACGTATGAAACGTGTTACCCAATGTCTGAACTGTTTTTCTGTGAAGACAAGTGACTGAATACTGTTTCTTTACAAATGAGCTTTGGTCATGGTACCCAGCTGTATTTTGCATTTCTTTTTCAATTCTGGTTGGTTATGGTGTGGCTCAGGAACAGGATTTGTGTTCTCGCAAACCATACAACGTTTAGATTCAAATAGGATGAATCAGAGAAAATTGTAAATTGCCCTTGAATATGTAGATTACATTGTTAATTTATGTCTCAAATTTTAGACTATGGACTGAAGTTGGAAACCATTTCCTGTCTTACACGCTGCGTTCTGAGCTCCTGGAGGGTGGGTCACACGTCACATGCACCAACGCATAGCACAGAGCCTAGTACTGGTAGTAAATACATTAATCTAGAAGATAAGAGAAACTGCTTTGCTCATAAATAAAATTCACCAATAATTCCCTTATTTTTAAAAGTGATGTAACAGAGACACCTATCAGTGTTTTTCAGTAGAATCAACATAGAATTATTGATCGATCAGTCAATTAATTTATGTTTGTTTCTCCTTATGAAGCATCTGGAAAATCTGTGCCTAGTGGTGTTACAAATTTCACAGTCTTGATAAAACTAAGCATGTATGAGACCATGGTCAAGTAAGACAAAGACCTGGTATCTATCTGATACCAATTCCAGTAGGAAATTTTGCCCTCATATACATTTTACTTACTCTTTTACTTTTGTGAGTGGCTATATTGCCAAGCTGAGAGATAAGGAGTGTGAAAAGGTACCCAGACTTCTACATCAAATCTATGTCATCATCAGATGCAGCCTGGGCCTTCTCACCTTTGGCCTCTTGGAAAAGAGGACATAAGCTTTCGGAGAATAGAGTAGGCATAAACCTTCATTTTTTTACTTCAAAATTGAAAAGTGTTTGGAGAGCAGTCGAGTTTGAGAAGCACTTTGAAACTTTTAAATCCCCAATGTGACAGTCACAAAGCCTCATTTCACCCTTGGTAAGAGGACTGTACTTAGTTCAGAACCTATGAAAACCACAACCAGTGAGACGCTGCTTTCTTTAAACCAATGACCCTCAAAAGCAAAACAACTTGTGGTTTTAAAACTTACGAGGGCTCCTCTGACACAGAAGCTCCTTCTTCTAGCTCTTGAGCTTGTTTGTACCGTGGTCCCCTGGCCTCTACCGGAATTTTCTCTGAGAATTAAATGCACACACATAAGAGAGAAGAGGTTAGAACCAATTTGGGGTTGCAGGGAAATTCTCCCCCCACACCCTCACCAGTTCTTGATCCTGTGCTACCTATAAGCTATGTTGATAACTGCAAATAATAAGTTTTTAGGTAAATTTCTGCCTCTGATGATAACTATATCAAGAAAATGAAGAACGGGATTTTAACATGTTTAATAATATTGGTTCCCCCTTTATTATGCTGAAGATCAAGAAAAGGCCTTTTTATTATGAAAGCTATAACTCTGGGAGCACTAGCTCAATATGTCATCAAAGTACCTTTTCACTATTTCCTGTTAAAAAGATAGAGCAATGTTTACCTTTTAAAACAAACACAAAGTACAATAAATTATACTGGGATACTTCCATAAATTCCAACTTGTTTTTCCTTTGACTTTTGGCTGAGCATGATCTATGCCATATTGCCCAAAACAAACTAACCTGCCACTGTAATATTTACAAAACATTGCTGTACATATCTGATTCATTCACTATACCCCCCCAAGTCTCACTGACAATGGGAATATGAGCAACTGAAGGTCCATAACCCATAATTTGACTTGCTTCACCTATTTATGTAGCTTTGGCCAAACAATTCAGAACAAGCTTCCTAACTACTTCCTGGAAAAAAAAATTGTGGAGAAAAAGAAAGAGGTAGATTATAACTGCTCCTACAGAATTAACTGCCAAGATTTCCATTCTGACATATTTTATTAGGGTCATTTGCAGGCATATTTGCTTTATAGTATAAGCCAATGAAGCTCTATCACCATTTTATAACATATAATTGCAAAGATGAAAGAGATATGTCTATGTATGCATACACCATAGGATTATATGGCATTTTAATGATGTTTAAGTAGAGCCAGACTCACTGCTTGGTTGTGAAAATCCAGATTGTATTTTCGATAGTTAACCACAAACTGCTTTTCTTTTTCTGAAGTGGTTTGATAAAGACAGAACTAGTGAATAATTGACTATTTTAAGTTAGGGGCATCACTTGTCCCTTCTACGCACGGCAATTGTTTATAGTCAGACAACAAAGCGAGCGTGAAATATAAAACTGCCAAAGTCAAAAAGATTCGCTAACATGTAGACACGGCAACACGGTACCCGCAGATACCCTTTCAGAACTAGTCCACTCCTCCCAACTCCTCGACTCGATGGCGCCGCTGCTGACAGCACGAGCCCTCTCTGTCTCTCAGCAGCAAAACGCCCAGCTTGGCACTGAGAATAGGCTGGTAATACTTGACTGTCTGTTTGAACGGAATCTTGTCAGATGTACCAGTGGCCACTTCCTCTCATATTTGAGGAAGCTAATGGTAGTCCAGATGAAATTTGTGGAAGACTTATTATATGATAGGCACTATAGTTGCATTATATCTCATTTAATCTTTACATGATCTCGGAGGGAGTTACTGTTATTATTCCCATTTTACAGATGAGGAAAATGAGGACTAGAGAGATATATAACACATTAAAATTAACCAGAATTTCTGGTATGACCTCCCTTTTTTTACATTATTAATTTAGATTTCAAAATGCCATTTACTCTCACCAAGGGCATACTACAGTATAATAAAGAGCTATATTGTGGCTGATTTTTGGAGAAATTTAATGGCTTAAGAAAGTAAGTTAAGAAGCAAATAGCAATCATAGTGAATATTAAAAGTTGGAGGAAGTTTGTAATAAAAATACTTCTGAATGGTTTGTAACTTTGGAATTTTCTATTTCATTGACATAGACTCTAACAATATTAGCAGAGAAATGGGATTAGTATTTATGCTAATCTGAGAGACCCAGCATAATTAAAATAAATCTTACTCATTAATTAAAACTTTTCTAAAGTCTATTTTTAAAAATTATTTGCAGTATCTATTAAATTCTAATTTATTTCAATGCTTCATTTGAAATTTTGCTTCTGGTATCCAGTCTCATAATATTGTTCTAATTTTCAGTATAAGCAGCAACGGCTTTCTGGTTCATCAGTTTGAGGTATGAGGCTTCCCAGTGTATTTCATATTTAGCAGAGCAGATACTTTTGGAGTCACTGCATTGTTTTTAACAGCAAGAAATGTGGATAGTAAATCACACATATATTCAATACTTCTACAGTATCTCTGTAATATCTCCTTTCATGCAGATATATCTGATATTTTTCAGCAACGGTCTTCAAACAACTTTATAACTCAGGAGAGCATCATATAAATATGTAGTGCTTTATAACAATTTGCAAGCAAACCTATTTGAAAGATTTAAAGCAAAGTTAAGTCCATTTAGTCTAAGAAAAGTTACTAAGAACATGTGGGATACTTAAAAATTTTCTAAGGATTTAAAACAGCACCCAAGTACACATAATAAAAAGCCAGATAACAGCACATGCCACGTTACCTTTGGGCTTATAGCAGGGGGTGGGTACGATGCATTCCTCTTTTATGTGGGGCTTGGTTTTGGGGCTGCAGCCTCCTGTGTGCATTCCTCGATGGTTGATGCAGAGAACCACACGATACCTGAGGCCCTGGCCACACGTCACGGTGCACTAGAAGGGGAAAGCAAGAGAGAGGAAACTCACAGGCAAAGCTTTGTTTACTCTTCATCATTTCCCGCCTGAGTCTTTTTGAGGGGTTGCTTTTACATAAGAGGACTCCTGATGGATTTATACCACTTCTTACCCATCATGAGATCTTTATTCTACCTGGCTATTTAGGGTGCAGCTGGCTAAGAATTAAATCACTTCTGATTTCTCAGTTTTGGATTACACAATCAGTGTTTCTTCAGCACCCATTATGTGCAAAGTCCCAAACCAAGCAGCAAAAGGAAGAAACGAAACGAAACTGGAGAACATACTCAATTTTGATGACCAACACTACATTTTAATATTATTAAGTCACTTTGCTAATGATTGCTGCTGCCACATAGCCACCTAGCTAAAGGGAAAATTCTCTTGCCATCTCTGTGGCTGAGGACATAATGTTTTATCTTCTCCTCTGCCTATCTCCTTTGCTATTTCAAAACTTTTTGCACTGGCAGGCAGGAAATCTGAAATCAAAATCATTTTATGTTTAAGCTGTGGCAGCAGCCCCCGTAAAGTCTAGAATGTATTAGTTTTAAGTTATTTTATTTCATCCCATTCTAATTATTTTGTGGTTTCATTGCATCTTTTTTTTCAGTGAACAGTATACATAGCTTTAATTTTAATCTATTCAGACCCTTTTTGGATGTAGAGAAAGAATCAGGAATGAAGAATAAAACCAACTTTTGGTTTACTGAGTTCTATCACCAGAGCACCTTTCAGAGATTCAGGATTAGTCATTTGGCCTCAACTACTCCTGACAGACATGGACCTCCTCCTGTCCTTGAGGGAATGTGGGGGTGCTAGAAGCTTCTTGAAGAAACCTAAGAAAGATGTGGTTGTAGGTTTACTCAGACATTTGGCCATGCTGGCTACAGAACATGTCTGCTCCAGGAGCTAAACTGGTAGACCTCTAGACACCTCAGGAGGAGACGCAGGGAGCTGCACTAGATAGCTGGTGGGGGCGTGATGATGAGAGGAAAGAGTAGACTTATTGTCCTGAGGAACAAAGGAAGACGGCACAGTTACCGGAGACCACTCCTGCGCCAGCCATTTAGGGCAGTCAAAAATGTTGCAGGGCTGCATGATGGGCATCTTCGGGGTGTACATGCATTTCCACTCTTCCACGGAGGTGACATGCCCCTGGATGTCCTCCTCCACACAGGAAACTGACCGGCTCTGGATGCCCCCCCCACACGAGGAGGAGCAAGCAGTCCATGGCGTGGCATCCCATCTACAGAAGCAAGGGGAGTTATCAGGGAAGACACGCACGTTGCCAAACTTCCTTAGTGACCTTTCCAAACCAATCCCTTCCCATGCTTATTGGGGCCGTCAGGTTCTGAGAGGCTACTGTCCAGAGACCTAAATATCATCTATTGCCTGAAACCTGATGAGTAAGAGAGAAGGAGTCAGTGTTGGCAAAAGTGCTCTGGAAACCTTGAAGCTCTACACAAATGTAAGAAATTACTGTTTTGAGAGCTGTCCACAAAGATATCTGTGCTGTCTCTAACTTACTCAAAAGAAGGCTGTTAAGGCCTCTTCCTGTAGTTTTAATATACATGCTTTGTGTGTGTAATATAGTATGTTTTATAAATATATATTCTACATATATAATACTACATATATACTTTTTATGAAACTATTAAATATTATGTCAAGACTAAAATTGGTTAGTCAGTTAACACTAATAGTTTGCACCTGGGCTGATACTTTTTATTTTCAATGCAATACTTTATTCTTTAGTTTTTAGATACTTTTGCCTCTACAATCATCAGCTTTGGGACTATGTGGATTCAGCACAATTCTGCAGTTCAAACCGTGCCATCGTTACACTAAGGAACAAACATGTTAATACAGACATTACCCGCGTGTTCCCTAATGTTGAGGGAGATTATCGGTTAGCATTTCCCCAATAAAGAACTCCTGGAATTGTGAAGAAGTTTGGTTTTGGTTGGAAGGCTAATAGCATTGGAATCCAGAAATACAGCTAAGGGAGAAAATAACAATATTATCAATAACATTTAAGGGAATTCCACTGATTTTTTTCAGATCTCTACATAGCTCTGAAGCTTTTGGGAGTAGATGCAGAGAGGTATCTTTGCCTGACTCTTTTCTCTCCTCCCACAGATTTAGTGAATGTAGAATTTTATAAAATAGAAACATTGGAAATGAGCTTGTCTTTCTTGCATATATTCTGTTCGTTGATGAGGATCGCTGAGGAAGTTTAAGTTTTCTCTTAGAATTAGGAGGGATATCATTTTAATGACAGAAAAAGTATCACCAAGTCTATCCACTTGAGTAGTTAAATTTAAAAATATTGCACAGGTGTACCACGGAGACAGTAATTCTTTCATAAGTAGGATTTTGTGTACCTTGTGATCCCAACTTGTCTTGTGCATGAGGCTGTATAATGTGTGCTTCACGGTTTGAGAATTTTCCTCCACACTTTCTTTGTACTGCTTCGGTCTAGGCAACAACCATTATCTCCACTGCCAACAACCTAAACTTGTTGCCAAACACAATGTTTTCCTATGCATATTTCCCCAGGAGACACAAAAGAAAACATTAGTATGGGGAAACTGAGGCCCTCTGTTTAGCCCTTAGGAAACTTTTGGATCCCTTTCAAGAGAACGAAGCAGCTCTGTAGAGCGTTTCTCTTCCAGAAAGGTAAGATCGATTCTCATTTGTCTCCACAAACCTCTGGAGAGCTTCCCTCTGGAGGAGGAAAACAGTTTCAGACTGAAACTGGGATGAATATGTAAATACATACTTGCCTTGGATTTGACCTGACAGTGAAGTGGGAATATGTTTCTGAATGTACTTTAATCTCTTAGAACATTAAGATGCCATAAAAAGAGCACGTTTTTTAATTGGTACTTTAACATCCTTAAACTTGACTCTTCCAAAGAGAAAGTGATTAATTTTTGTCTCACTCTTGGGCCTGACCCACGGTGTAATATCATAAACAGTAATAAGTATGCTTTTTCATGTCAGTAATCACAGAAAGACAAATGATGCTAATATTATTCAAAGAATTTATAATATGGTAACAGCATGCAGCTATGGTTCTGTATGTGAAAAATTATCACATGAATCCTTGCATAATAATAGGGTTCTGAGGACTTCCAAAGCAAAACATGTCTGGGAGCTTTACAGAAAGTATACCGAAAGATGAGAGAGGGCATCGGGTAGGATATCTTTCTACAGGGATCAGGGAAGTGCTTGGATTAAGAAAAAGCATATCTAAGAATCTTTTCCTGGAAAAATAAGAAATGTATTTGTATATCACATATTTTAACTCTTTTGGCTTTTAATGTTTAAACATACAGTGATTTTAGTTTAAGAAATTCTCACCCTGGCCAGGTGGCTCAGTCTGTTGGAGAGTCATCCTGTGCACCGAAAGGCTGTGGGTTTGATTCTTGGTTTGGGCACATACATAGGTTGTGGGTTCAATCCCCAGTCAGGGTACAGATGGGAGGCAATGATTGATGTTTCTCTCTAACATTGATGTTTTTCTCTCTCTCTCTCTTGCCCCTTCTCTCTTTATAAAAAATAATAAATGTATCCCCAGGTGAGGATAAAAATGCTAAAAATTATTTAAAAAGAAATTCTCAAAATTAAGAATGATGTGAAAAAGCTGCATGTATTAATTATGAATTAAAGATAACTTATCAGATTACATTCTTATATTATATTCAGAAAATGTTATAGTCAAAATCGAAAGCAAGGAAAAACAATCTAAAAATTCGTTAATTGTGTTTTGTATCTACACTGTGGTCTTAAGCTCATTTAAATGATTTCAGTAACTAAGGCTTTCTGCTTTAATCAGCAGTAGCTGCTATTTGAGAACCATTTTTGAGCCTCAATTCTTCTAATAAAATAAAAACACATTTGCCCTGGCTGGTGTGGCTCAGTGGATTGAGTGCCGGCTTGTGAACCTAAAGGTCACTGGTTCGATTCCCAGTCAGGTCTGGGTTGCAGGCCACGTCCCCAGTAGGGGACACGCAAGAAGCAATCACACATGGATGTTTCTCTCCCTTTCTTTCCTCTTCCCTTCTCCTCTCCCTAAAAATAAATAAAATCTTTAAAAAAAATAAAACATATTTGTTGAAGTAGCTTCCATTTACTGAGACTTTATCTATGAAGCAGAATAACCTTAGAATTAGTTCAGTAACAGAAGTGCAAGGAGTGAGAAATATATAGCTATTTGCTAGCTGTCCTTCCCCACTGTCAGGTATGGCCAGTGTGTGCACAGGACAGGTGCAAACACACATAAAGGAGGCCTGTTTCAATCTGTTGTTGGGAATACTGGCTTCAGGCATTTGGGGGAACGCCGAATACAGAGGAAATCAAGTTTAACCTAAGACAGGCATTAGTTATACCACAGAAATATGAACAAAAGAGATCATAGATGGTCAAGAAATTGAAAAGTGCCGTTACCGGAAGAACATAAACTTGATGTTGCCCACCCTGACACCCAGCTTTGCCTTTATCTTGATACTTATTTTATAGATACAGAAATTCAAACCAAATGAAGTTGTGGTTCAGTTAAATTATGTTTTTATATTTTCATTCCATTTCTTTTTCAAGAAGAAGAGTTTACTATGTAAGTTTGGTTCTGGATCACACCAGCAAAATGATACATCAGTAGCATCTTACAGTCATTTACCATTATCAATATAGTTATAGGAAAGTGGGAGAGTGCTGACTGCTGAGGTAAACCTTTAGTGGAGAACTTAAAAACAAACAAACAAACACACACTGTGTATAGCATAAAGGCCCCTCTCTACACCTCCCTTTAGAATGGTGAAAAGTGAGTTCCCTGTCAATGACTGGAAGTATTTAAGTAGAGATGGAACAAAAACTTGCTCTAGCGTACTTGTATGCAGTTTATACAAATATCTGTATGTGTGTATATACGTGTGTGAACACACGTACATTAAATATACATATATGCACATTTGTATAAACACATATGTGTACATCCGTATGGGTGTGATTTGGGGGGAGGACTGGGAGAATGAAGCATCACTGAGGAGCTGAACTACATGACCTCAATGCCTGTGTTTGGATTCCAATTCATCAAGTATTGAGATTTTCAATTAAATTTTGCTTTACTTCATAGTTTACAATAACTATGTATTACTTTCTGAGCTTTGTTTAGTTTGAGGTTGAGCAAACTGTTGTGGGTTATTTTCAACTACTGTGTTTGTGATCTGATTGAAACCCCAGGTTCTAAAAAGCAGCTGAGTCCCTGAAGTCCTAGTGAGTCCAGAGAATAGAGCAAAGTTGTCCCTCGGCACCATGGTTATCTCAGACCCAGTTCTAGCTTCTGCTCCCTGGGGGCCTGTTTCCAGTGTGGCCGACAACGCTCTCAGTGGCTAGCATATTTTTCAGCTTCTCCAGACTTCTTATAAATATATTAATAAAGAGAACAAGTTATTTTAAAAGAACTTTCCTTATTTTTTCTAGTTTTAACGAACACTTACTTAAAAAAAAGCAGCACAGTATGGAATCTTAAAATGTTTTGGAAAAAAGTTCCCCCAAATGTTTTGAACAATAAGGATATAAAAACCTGCCTTTCTGTACTTAAATTTCTTTGGAACAACAGGAGAATATCTCAAGGCCCTATTCAGAGTAACAGCACATCTGGAATTCCACATTTATGGTATTGCGATAATACTTCAGGCAGTGTTTGTTTAACAGTTACCAATTGTGCTTTAATGACTAGGGTCCAGTTGCAGAGGAAACATAGAAAAGGACAAAGAGAGTGAGAGAAAGACATAACATAAACTCATACACTGTATCTAATCAGAATGAATTGCTGTGTCCACTCGAATGTAATATGATCCAATCTTAAAATGGTTTTTGAATGACAAGCTTCCAGTCTGAGCAGGCTGGTATTATTCAAAAGCAGAGCTCAGAGTAGACTGCAAAATACACTATCTACTGTCTTATTTTTACAGAAAAACACAAAATCTCTATGCACATACAAAAGAAGCAAGAGACTGATTGACTACTTCTAGCATCAGGATGATTGATTTACGTACCGAGGAAGGGGATGGTAGAGGTCATAAGGCATGATCTGCTTGTATCCGTCACTGTTAGGAACAATAATGCCAACCCTCTGAGTAGAAGGTACACACAATAAAATAAACACTAAATAATTACATTATACACATTTTTTTAGACAAATGCAAAACAACATTAATAAATTATCTCTGAAAACAGCACAAAAACAGTTGAACATCTTCACGCTAGCATATGGTTTGGGATGGGGCAAGTTCTTTGAAAGGGCACCATTTACTATAATTAGTTCTCTGATCCAAGCAGGAAATACCATTGGAAAGGGTGATGGCAAGAAAACTTGGCACCTCATCATTAACTATGATAAAATAAGCTTGTAAATGTTCTTTAATCCCCCAAATTATACATCCTATGAGGTCATTATTATCATCATTATTAATGTTACTTCCAGATGCTCACGAAGCAATTATAGTTACTGTATCCCTTCTGATGAAAGAGAGAGCTATATATAAAAGCATGTACCTGGGAACTGACAATGCTATACAATGTGCTACATAACCTAGCAAATAGGTTTCATCTCTTGGCAGACCTAAAGGTTTTAATAATATCTGGAAAGCAGCCACTTGATTACTTTATAAAGGGAAGGGGAACTGGTGAATATAGTAGGCAACTATCCACAAAAGCAAGATCCCCACCAAAATAAAGGTAGGACAGTTAAAATGAGACAAGTATGAAAGCTCTTTTTTGTGGTCTATACAATGTGACATGGTGTTAACTGCTATTACAAGGGTGGTTGTGATCGTCGTTACTGTTGTTGGTGTACCTAGTACCCCAGGTAATCTGTACAATTTAGAGATGGAAACTCAAGAAGCTATCAGAAGTGACATGACAGGTTGCATGGATAATGGGTCCACAAGAAATGATTTTATAGGTTGTGTAGAAGGCAGCTGAGGCCTTCAGGGCTCCAAGGAACTACACTAGCCTACCTCACTAAATTCAACTAAAGTCTCCAATTAGCAAGACTTTCTTATTCCTAAGTCTCCTGGCTTGTGGAAGATTCATGACTCATGGGACTTAGATAAAAAGGATAGTACAACAGACCCTCCATCAAGAATGTGACATAGAGCTCAATACACGGTCATCACCCTGGGACAGACCATGGTATCAGGGGAGCAGCAGGCACTTAATGTGCAAATGACAAATGACAGGAAGTCCCTCTTCTGAATCCTGAAGGAACTCAGGTATTCTATACGCATTCCTGGATGGATGAGTATACATCTAGGCATGCATATCTATACCCAATATAAATGTTTATATTTATATTAAATAAATAAGACTTTTGTTTTGATCCCATTCTCTGACTTAGAATGATGTAGTATTTTTTAAATTTTATTTATTTTTAGAGAGAGGGGAAGGGAGGGAGAAAGGGAAGGAGAGAAACATGAATAGGAGACAGAAACTTTGATCAGTTGCCTCTCATATGCTGCCCTGACTAGGCACCGAGCCCACAACCCAGGCATGTGCCCTGACTGGGAATCCAACTGGCCTTGCAGGATGATGCCCAGCCAACTAAGCCACACTGGCCAGGGCTGATGTAGTATGTTTTCTAAAAAACATATAGCTTATAAACCTAAGCCTGTGGGTAGAAAAAGTGAACTGGCTATACTGTGGATCAGAAAGAAAAAATAGCAGTAAATGACAATCATGAGGACATACAGATCATAGGAGAAAACGGAGGGATAAAGAGGGTAGTTTCTGCCATGGCTGGTGTGGCTCAGTTGGTGAGTGTCATCCCATAAACCAAAAGGTCAGGGGTTTGATTCCCAGTCAGGGCACATGTCTAGGTTGCTTGTCTGGTCCCCAGTCAGGATGCATAGGAGAGGCAGCTGATCAATTTTTCTCTCTCACATTGATGTTTCTCTCTCTCACTCTCCCTCCCCTTCTCTCTGAAATCAGTGAGCATGTCTTTGGGTGAGAATAAAAAAAAAAGAAGAGGTAATTCCTAAAGAAATTACTGAAAGGTAAGGAGGTACTAGAGAGAAATTAAATTTGAAAGAAAGTGGGAAACAAAACTATGACTATAAATTTCTGTTCCCAGGAGGGACAACTACGGCAGGTGCTAATTTACTTATTTATCTTACATGACTACATTTTCTATGTATGAATAAAGTTTTTGTACTCATTTGTATGACTCAATTTTTATGCTTATGTGTATGACCCTTAAGTAACAGTGTTCATGAGACTAACTGTTGCCTTTTGAGGAAGCTAAAAATCTCAAAGCTTTAAGACAAGAATAGAATGAATACCAAAATTAAACTTTCTCCCCCTGTTTCCAAGTTAGAGAAATTTCCTGTTGTTTTCTACCTTCCAATAGATAAGAAATCAGATGTGAAATGCTAATCCTGTCTGCTATCAGAATCATGTGATGTCTTTATAACAATTCTCACATTCAATAATTAAAGAAATTTTCTTTCTAAAAGAACTGTATTTTAATGAATTCCAACCTTCCAAAGTTCTTTTAATAACTTGGGACCTAATCTACTAGTAGTTAATTAGGAAATAAATTAAATTGACTTTGCAGTTATGTTTTAGCTAACCCTAGTATGCCTACATCTACTTTGAAATGCAGAAATGCATATTGTTGCCTTCTCTTCTGAAAAACTTTATAGCTATAATTTGTCATTTTCAATATTAGCATGAACTGTTGGAGATCTTTGCCAACTGATTTATCAGCTGATGATATTTAAAATGGAGGCAGTCATATTGAAGGAGACGGGCTAGAAAAGAAAAGGGAATAAAAAGGGGAATGTATACAATTCAAGATGTTGGGCTTTGCTTTCAACTGATTTAGAAATTACATTTTTGTTTAAACAAGGAGCTTTAAATCTGGGCTCAGCAAAACTATAGCTATATTTGTCTTTCTATGGCATGGGTCATAGTGAAGACTCATAAAGTGACTCTATGGCACCTGTAAAAACAGAAAGATATCAAAACAATGGTGCTCTGTCCAGTCCTATTCATGCATATTCTTGTGCATAGGCTCTGCTCTCTCCTGGGGTTCATGCCGTGCCCCTGGCCTTTCACCACACTGTCACAGAGGGCCAGGCAAGGTTGCCCAAACTTAACCTTCTACTGCCTGCCTTTAAGACACTGGTCTTTTATCTTAGGCAAAGTGTACACAGTGAAGCATGATGAAAAAGAATGTCATTCAGGGGCTTTAAGAAGTTCTTCCCAAGTTTAATCCTTGATTTGTATGTGTACGTACATGTGTGTATTCTCACATGTGCTTGCATGTGTGGGGAGTGGTGAACGAGGCAAAAATGATTTGAAAAGCAGTTACAAAGGGAAGATACAAGAAACAGTGGTTTGGAGCTAACACTGCTCCTCCATTGCCTTAACTGTTCTGACTACTCATGCACTTTTTACACTGGGGAGCAAACTGACTCCCTTTAAGTCCCTAATGTCAGGGGCTGTAGTGGGAAGCAGAGAAGGTGACGGTGAATGGGCATTCTCCACTCATGCGGTGTCGGTGGGTGACAGACTCCACACCGGATCCTCTCACAGCACACACCTTGCTGAACTGTCCAGTGGCAGGAGAGCGCTTCAGTTCTCATAGGCTCATGTAATGGAATATTAGGCAGCATATAAACCTGAAGCCTTTTGGACCATTTTTAAAGACATGGAAAATGTTCAAATGTAATGTCAACTTTAAAAAATTCAATATAAAATAGAAAACACATATCCCATCATATGTTCATATACTATCTACCCTTTTCATCAAGTCTATGCATGTGTGTGTATATAGACCACACACACGTATAGACAGATATATTGGAAAAAGGCCCAAAACAGTAGTTACTTCCTGGTGTTTAAATTATTGGTGGTTTTCTCTTCTTTTTTTAAAATGGTTCTGTTTTCTAACCTTTGCATAATGTATGGTCACAGGAATTAGAAAATTGAAATAAAATAAAAATTCAACTCAGAGAGAGTATAAGATAGAGATGTTTGGCAATATTAAATATAAGAATCTGTCACCTCAAATTCCACGTGTCACTTAAAGATTATTGAGTCTTTGTCCTAAAATCATCTCAGAAGTTACTTTAGAACAATATCGCCAACTTTAAAAGTCAAGCCCTGTGCAGGCTGACACCACTCAGCTATGAAATTTATATACAGCGATAAATCTCTTCAAGAAAAATCCCACTATAACTAACTTTATGGATGCCTAATTTGTGGGGCTCTTTTTATACTGGGAATGAACCATAAAGACTCCCTTTCCTGGTTTCAGTTGTCCCTTTTAGTGATTTTCTCAGGATCACTTGCCTTTTCTCCGGGGCTGCAGAGCCTCATTTCCGACTTCCTGGCAGCTGGATGTGCTCCAGGTTTGTCAAGCTCAGAGCATCCAGACAGCTCATTCTCTCCCTCTGCAAACTGCTTCTTCTCCTGTGATCAGTTTTACTGTTCAGGGCACTGCCATCCTCCAACCAAAAGCTAGATATCATGGGACATCTTGGCCTTTTCTCTCTCCTGTGTTCTCTAGAGGCACTTGGTTCTTCCAGTTGCAAGGTCTGCCTAGCACCTCTCCTTGTGACCTGAGTTTGGGCCCTTTTGCAGCCATCTCCCAACAGGTCTCCCTGGCTGCAGGCCTTGCCTCCTCCAATACAGGCTGCTCTTTGCTGTGATAGCAACTGATGCCTTACTTCCCAACTCACAAGTCTTCAGTGGCTGCTCCCTCCTCTAAGCCTGTCCTTATTTTCCCCCTCAACATCTACCCAGATACTCTCTCTTCCCCTTACAAACATCCACAGCACTAACTCTTCTCATCACTTTTAACTCTATACTAACTTCTAACTATGAATAAGTTTTCTTTAAACACCGAGAGACAGAATCCATATTGGTTCTTTACCATATTTCTTGACACATTGCTCTGCACAGAGGCAATTAGTAAATATTCATTCCTTAAAGGCATGTCATTGGTGCGCAGACTCAAAGCAAGCAGTACAACTACCATCCAGATATCAATCAAACAAACAAAAACAAAGTTAAAGAAACTCCCAAACTGCACCTCACTGTGCACATCTTTAGTCCCCCTGCTTGCCTTTCGCTAGCTCTGACATGTGTGTGAGGGAGGGTAGTTTGGCAGTTTAGGAAGGCAGCCCTGGCAGGCAGAAGTGGTTGGCGGATCTGAGACAGAAAAAGGATGGATTAATGGCAGCTGTGCTTCTAGTGTACTGGGCTTAACTCTGCATCTCTTCCACTGGATATCTCCCAGAAATAGCCATGACAGCTTTGTAAAAACCATCTCTTCCCCTTCTGTTTCATGTGTCTTTCAGATACCATGCTTTTTGGTAACTGTACAACCCAACTTCTCCAGGGCAGTTTCAGGGCTCAGACTCTAGTTGAGTCTTTGCCTTTGCTGTGGTACCAAGTACTGAACTTTGCATGGGTTAGGTACACAATTAAAAAGTGAATGAAATTGTGGGTGGTGGAAGCAGTTGTGGTACAGAAGAGAGTAGTTCATCTTCTTTTGACAACTCCAGGGCAATAGAAAGCAGTCTCTTCCTAAGCAACAGTTTAGAAAGAGGGAAGAGAGAACTAATGAAAAGCTGGAAGAGACGCAGGCATTTGGTTTTTCATGAGTGGCAGAGCACAAAGGCTCATGGGATAATGAGGAAAAGGACCTAATGAGGAATTGGGAGATGGAAGGTCAGTTCTCCCATCTGCCAGTCTCCTGCTGTGTGACCCTGAGTGTGGTACTTATGCATCAGGACTTATACTTTGGTCTTCTGCAAAATCTAAGCATTAGACAAAATCAGGAGCTTTAAGATAAAGTAAGAATGGGTGCCTGGAAAGCCATCTCATGGAGCTCTATCATACCCGTACCCTTCCTAGTGGCTGCTGAGGGCAGAACTCCGAATCCATGCACCACAGATTGCAAACCACTAAAGTAGGTGATCATTTAGAAAGCTCTCCGACTTTAACATTTGGTGACTTGATGAAACACAGCAAGTTTCCCTATTATTTAAAGAGCCAAGGTGGGAGCCAGCAAATGAGAAAATATTCTGTAAGAAAGTCACAATTTTTTTAAACCATAGTACTTACTAGGCAACTATGATAAATTCATTTATCTTTTGAAACCAGACTAAAACAACCCTGCTTTATTGTCTAGGGTTTGAAAACATTTTTAAGGCCTAGATTTATTTTTTTGCTACAAACCAACTACTGGAGAGTTTTTGAACACTTGACCCAAAATAGTAAAATATCCTCACATCTATATTTCTATAGTTAAACATTCTTAATGTGAATGAACATACCCTCTGAACTGCTTTTAAATAAGTGGGACTAATGTGCCTTTGGCTTTGTTTATCTCTTCCTGTACCATCTCAAGGGATTTGGTCATTGCTTGGTTGGAGTAAATGTCAGTATTTACGATTCTATGAAAGGGGCTTGCTTAACCTGGGTGTGGGGTCAATTCGAAGACCAGTGGCACCAACTTGGCAGTGATATAGCTGGTAGTTCTGTGCTGGCCCAGGGTGTCTAAGATCTCACACGTTGCTGAAGGCATCATGAATGGCAAAGGTACCTGTGGCATATGGTGGCACAAATGCCGCAGCAGGGATCAGGATACCTGCGCTCATGTAATAGTATCAGAGATGCTTTGGAATTGGGAGCACTTGGGTCCATGAGCCGGCTTTCTTTTACCCATATTGAATAACGTGGAACAGGTCACTTACCCTCCTTGGGCTTCAGTTTTTTCACCTATAACTATAGATGATGATCTCTGTCCTGCTAATGTCCTGGGGATCATAAAACTGAATTGAGATAATGGATGTGAAAGCCCTTTATACGCTTCAAAGAGAAGTAACATTGGAAAAGTCATTTTGCAGGTTTGGCTCTAAGTTAAGAATAATAGCTGACTTTTGTTGAGTGTTTGCCACCTTGCTAAAGCTTTATGTACATTATCTCACTTAATTCTCATAGCTGCTCTCTGACTCATTTTATAGATGGAAAAACTCAAGCCTAGAGATGTTAAGTAAAGAAGTTACTTAGCTAGAGAAGTCAAACTGATAGATTGAAGTTAAAAATGAGAATGATGATAATATCTGTTCTATTAGCTCACATGTTCATTAAAAGAATTGCACAAATAATTATACTTAACAACTTTAAATGTAATATAACAAGTGATTACTATTGTTAGTGATGAGCTGGCTTGGTAGAAGCACTGCATTTCCCCAATAATTGAGTTGTAGCCGATTGTCTGATAATGTATGGCAGGTCCCCATACTTGGGAAGGATATGACCACACACTCTAAAAAGCCCCAGGGCTCTGTGTTGTTTATCTCAATACCAATAATGCAGGAAAGGGGAAATGAGGTTTTGTGGTGCTCTTTCTTATTGCTTACTCATTAGCTGCTCAAAGTAGTATATTTAACTAAGGTTGATCTCTCGCCTATTACAATAAAACAAAAAGCCTTCTGCGATTAGGAAAATATTGTATTGCATTCTAACTGAAAACCATATTCTGGAGCTTACATCGAGTTCTCCTGTTTTGGAGAGGACATGGCATAGACCCCATGTGAATTACGTGACAATGTCTCGCAGCTGGTTTAGGGGGATATTAGACAACTGCATCCTGGGATTTCAGGAGATGCTAATTTTCTTATTTTTTCATGGTATTATATGTATTTAAAAAATCTGATAAATGGGATTTACTCTCATAAAGATATTTCCTAGGGATTTCTGTCTCTTATTGTAAAAACAAGAATTAAAGAACTACCTTTTTAGACCCGTAGGTAATTCTAGAGTTTTATCTTTTCCTTTCATGGAGGAGAAAACTGATTTCTGGAGTTTAAAGTTTCTCTGAGGTAGCATTAATATTCTCATAATCATGATCCTAGTCATAATAGCTGCAGCAATGAACATTTATTGAGTGCCAGGCCCTCTGCTGAGCTCTTTAAATGTATTGTGCCATTTATTCCACATGACAACTCTGTGAGCTAAGAACTGTTATTATCCTCAGTTTATAGGATAAAAAAACTGAGGCTTAGTGTGAAAAGCAATTTGCCAAAGGCTGTTCAACTAGTCAGTGGCAGAGCCAGGATTCCAAGCCAGGCTGCTCTGCTCCAAGGCTCCCCTCCTAACCACGAGGCTGCATCGCCATCGGACTAGTTAGGCACCTAGTGAATGTGACCAGGTTTTTGTTAATCTGCCCACTACCCACCCTGCCTCTCCTGATGCAGATGATTTCTTTGAAGTTCCATTGGGATTCAGTTCTGAGATTTTGTTCATGATTTGGTCCCTGGCCAGGATGATTTATGCAATTTTCTGTCCAACTAAATATAGCTGGATGAAATAAATCCACTGGAACTCCCAAAGCACTGCCATGTGGGGCATACAAGTGTGGGCATTTGCTTAGGACTGTAGTTCTGAGTTCCCTGAGGGCAGGGGGAACCTGAAGCAGTTTCTGCTAGAAACAGATCTGTTTGCTAATAACTGACACCATGATAGTGTGATGAGTGAGAGCTTCTCTCACTTGTCCAACCCTTGCCGATTTAGGCTCCCTTCAAGAAAAAATCTGAAAAGGTGGTTCTCTGGTCTTTTCACAAACAACGTCTGCATCATTATCCCTGGGGCAGCCTGAAGAGTCTTACCAGCCTCTTTGACTGAGATACGTAAGGCCAAAAGGAGCCACTCTGAAAATGCAAGGTGCTTATTAGCTGACCGGCAACTACGCCTGTTTAGTTGTTGCTGAGGCAAAGGCATGCATTTCGAGACTTTTTGTCCACGTGATGGACTTTACTGTTCACCCAAGAGGCAAAAATTATACCAAACAATTGCACAAAACAGCAGGCACTGCATTAAAAAATGCCCCCAGTGTAAGACAGAGCTATGACTGTAGCGTGGCAAGTACAAGAAGAGAATATTATAGTTGATTAGATTTCAAGTGACTTAGCTACTTGGGAAAGGGCTCCTACTATAGTATTAAATTAATGAAGCAGAAAACAAGTTAAACGTGCTGTAGATCCTGGACACACGGGGCCGGGGCATGCCTCTGGATTTCTGGGAGTGCCCGAGTTGGCATCCCCCCAGAATACATGCTACACTGTGTAGGCAGATCATATGATGGGATTTGTGACGTCATAGCTCCAAATCAATAGTGAACATATTCTTAGTTTTAGCTAAAAGCCAATAAATTTCAAATTCACTTTCTCTTTCTTCCCATTATAAGCATTAAGTTTTGGTTTCTTTTTTGAGACCTTTTTGGCTAGGAAACAAAGTGTTTTATCACTTCATAAAAATGACTTGCCTATATGATACCAGCAAAGAGGAACAAAGCTCTCTGGGGTGCAACTACTGGCTGCCGGTAGGCTCCACTGCTGGTCTACAGTGTAAGGGACTCACATTCCTGCCTTAGCAAACTGTCAACTCACTACCTGTCTTGGACATGCAAGCTCACTTTAGAGAGGAGAAACGAAGAACACTACGTCACTGAATTCCAAGTGTCTATTGTGCACAGTGTGGTTTCACCTGTGTTATGAGCTATAGACAGTATGAAAAGATAGCAAAAGCCTTAGAAGAGTTATCTGTGAGCACTGGAGATTATCAGTGAGTTTTACTGTTTCAACACAGCTTTTTAAAAACACATCAATATTTCTTAGTTAACATTAAGAATCAGAAAAAAGCCATAAAAACATACACATTACTTTGGAAAGAGTAGGCTAGATAGATGCCAATGATCTTTTTAGCCCTGAGAACCTCTAGAAAAACCAATCCACAACCATGGAGGCCAGTGGATGTTGTTGGTGAGTGAAGGAGTTATTGATGTCATTCATCAGTTCAAATATATAACACTTACCTATTTTAGTGCAAATTAATGACAACAGTGAGGCTATTTGGTACATAGAAAAATTGGATATCAAGGATTATGGTTAATAGTTGTCATGTTCAATTTGTTTTGGTTTTAGACATGTAGTAATGAAAAATTCTCATTATCACAGAGAAGGAGTTGCTAATGGTAATAGTTTTCACAGCTCACCTTGCAATCTTAGGACACTTAATTTTTCAATTAAACTGATATAATTGAAGAACTTAACAATGAGGGCAAAAAGTACTTACTTTGGTAGTAAAACATTTTTACAGTTGTTACAATAATTTTTAAAACTCAGCTCAAATAAGTTAACACTAGTTTGACATGTTTGAATCATTTTGTGAGCTATTGCTCAGGCAGTTCAAAGTATGTAAACTGAAATTTAACAAAGCATTTCTGTAGAACAACAGGTTCTGGAGGCACAGTTTGGAAACCACTAATTTAATGCAATACATAATCTTCTTACCCTCATTTTGTGGGGGAGAAAAATGAGGCCCAGAAGGGTAAAATAATAAACCTAGGGTTACAACCTTAATTATTTAGTGACCTTTTTGTTGTCTGTAGTCCTTCCAATCTTGACAGGGAATAAACGTGGCTATCTGAGTGACATTTGTTCTCAGATAATATGTAATAGTCCCAAAATCCGACTTTAGTACATGTAAAGCGAACAAATATCTCATTGGCTAGGTAAAATAAATTTCTTTGAAATTCAAATATATGTGACTTTATTTGTACTAAGATTGTCTGTGTTTTCCCTTTAGGGGGCTTCTAATTTTGGACATGAAGGCACTGGTTTAATATCATTGTGCCACTCCTGATTTTACTATTAGACAGTTAAATCTGTAGTTAGCAAACAGTTCCTTACAGGCTTGATTCTGCTATGTCTGATTAGAGGGCAGACTTATTCAGTCTATAGTCTATTTAACTTCTTTTCTCAGACCATCACTTCTTATTTTCCCTTTGAACTCAGAAAGGCTGCTTTGATTGAGGGCATACAAATGAGTTCAATGAGTTTCACAGCAATCCTGAAGTATCCTAACCTTAGCATAGCATATCCATATTTCCTAAAGGAGGTTCCTCTCAATCTTGGCCTACTGCTAAGTAATAATCTTTACAGCTTTGTTTAATTACATGTGATATAAAAAAGCAGCTTCCTGACATGTGCCTCTAACTTATTTTCTCTTTCTCTTTCTCTTTTTTAAATAGCCACCTGTCCCAACATTTACACATGTGCTGTATTAGATGTTTTAAAACAACATAGGATGCAGAAAAAGCACACATTTTATAGGCAAACTTCTTTTGATGAAGAATGGCCTTTTGCTTTTGGATAAAAGAAATAGGCCACAAATATTATCCCAACAGAGAATATAGGTAAAAATCAAAAGCCAGAAATCACGTAATTTTTTTCTGATTATAAACATTTTCTGAAGATGGCTAACATAATGTCTTCTATTTTACAACTGTCTTTCATGGTCGTCTCTTTGTTAAAATTTGTTTTTTCCAATGGTGAAAAGCTTTATACCGTTATGAGGGTGCATTTCTCATTTCTCCTAGAAATACACACACATTTTTATGGAAGTGTGTATAAGACTTTCGAAGTCTCTCTATGGGTGAGCCAACCTGTCTGAGTTGGGTTAATTATGCTTTTCATGCACCAGTCTTTCTGGTATAGATATGCATAAAGATGTACAATAGGTAGAATAATTTTAAACTAGGGTTGAATTATATTAGGTATAATTATCTTGGTTAATAATACTTCATACCTTAATATTTCCAAAATAAAGACATCCAAGCAAACTTCTGGTACCTCATTCAATTTTTATACCATATACAATTTTTAATACATAATTTTCTGGTGTCCTATGAGCTGAATTAATCTGTACCTGAATTATATAATTATAAAATATCTTTTCTTTCTGTTTCTTGCATAAAAACCTGTCATTCTGAGTTCATATTCATGAGTTAGGTATATGAAATCGACAGTTTCACCTCACGTGTAGAATTTAGAGTTCATGAATGTGTAGAATTTAGAGTTCATGAATGTGAGGCAGAGAGAGCACAAGCAAACTTTGAAAAGCAGAAAGCAAAACGTATGTTTGCAGTGCTATAGTTCAAAGACAGAATGATTTTCATCCACATTGCTCATGTAGTATTAACTATTACATGTTTTGTTTTCTGCATATGCATTTGGTAAACCATGCTTTAAAAAATAACATCGAGGTGTTTCTCAGAAATTCAAAGAGCTCGGGGAAGAATTCTTTGTCTTTTGGTTTTTATGATTAGTTTTGTAGGAGAAGTATTTTCTTATATCCTCTCATATATTGGGGATGAGTAAGCTAAAAAAAGAGATTTATCAGGAAGGGTTGCAACTACAAAGGCAAATATTACATTCATGACAAGATTCTTAACTTGTCCTATTATGACTACTCATCTAAGATATTCCATCTGCCAGTCTGATGCTTGAACCTGCAAATAGCTGAGGGCCAATTACGGTTTCCAAAAACCAAACAATATGTGAAAGTATCAAGTGTCTCTTCAAAGCTCCTAATGAAAAAGGCCTTAAAAATTTTTGACTGTTGGAAATGAGTCCTGCCTTCTCTTTAACAAGGGCTGAGTTTGTTCAAATGTAGAACTGTCCTAAGACTGGCTTTGATTCTAGTTAAACAGTAGGGAAAATGGGTCAGCTGTGACTGTAAATGGGTCTGCAGTGATCATGTCACCAATTAGGTGACCAACTTGAAATGGAAAGAATCCTGAGGACATTGTGCCACTACATTTGTAAGGTCCATGGGCCTGGACATTGTTAAGGAGAGAAACAAGTAACCACAATGAGAAAAGTCAGGAGAGAAAATGACTGAGAGTGCTTCCCTTGTAGCTTTACAGATGGAGAATCTGTAGACCGTGGGATGGCATCAGACAGCCACAAGAACAAGGAGCATGTGTACTAATAACACATGGTTAGGAATGGATACTAGACAACATTTATTTACTTTTAATGAAAAATTAACTTAAGGAGCTTATTTGAAACTTATCTGTTTATGTTTACAATAGATGAACTGGTGAATTTGACTGACCTGGCTGGACAAGGATCCAAGTTGCACTCCTGAAGTTTGGGCTTGGGTTTGATGTTCTCTGGGTAATAGTGACAGTATTGATCAGCAACCACACGATTGCTCCGCAGATCATAACACTCAGCCGATGTCAGCTGGTAACCTGCAGTATCAAACCATACAGGTGAGTTTAAAGGCATATGTCAATATAATGTATTTCTTTATGCTTTTTTGGCTTCTCACATTAAGGAAATTCTTCCCCAATGTGCCAGTCATTTTGAGGACAAAAGACATAAATGGAAGGCTCGTTGATTTTTACAGGCCTCAAATACTGTGTTTTTCCTCTCAAATCGTACTATAGAGCTGGAACTACATAAGGGCATAACTAGCTTCTAAGAGACTATCATAAGAACTATTTTTATTAATTTGTTTTGTAAAATCTAAAAGTCTAACACAGATTCTGTATTCCAAAGAGATCATCAGTTATTTATTTACTGATTCTCTCATGCAAGGATGCAAAATTGACTCTACTGTCCATAGGGCACCAGAAAGAAAAACTCATAAGTAAGTAAGTAAATAAATAAATAAAGATCCCAGTACTGCTCCCCTTGGTCAATGGGGACAATGGAATATAGTGCAGGATCAGGTCCTGTCAGCTGCCTGACATTATTTTTGCCAAAATCCAACCTGGATAAGGATAAACCGAATATATGGATGATTAAGACCTTAACAGTAGCCATCAGGAATCCCCAAGTTTCCTACCAATTTAAAAAAACAAACAGAAAGAAAGAACTCCCCAGTTGTGTGATTTCTGCTTCACCCCGAATCCTCTGTCATTTCTCTTTAAGTCTTTAGCCAATATTTCTTAGTTGCCATGCATTAATTTCCACTTTTTAGAGAATCCTCTTGGAAAAAAAAGTGATGCTGAGTAATACTTAATTTTATTTATAATGTGTTTTACCTGCCTCTTTCTTGTGTTATGGATTTCTGGTGGGGTGCTGATGAGGACTTAGATTCTTGGGGTGAAGAATAAATGTACATAGAGAATTTTTCTAAAAATTAGACTTTTTGTGTATCATTCTAACCTTAACTAATACCAAAATACATGCCCCCTAGCAGGTGGATGCATATTGTTCTTGCTAAATATGTGTTAGAAAGGTAGATTTAGAATATTTAAAAGTCTTGCAAAAATTTTTAGAAAATCAGCAGGGGGTTTATAAAGCAGATTTACTGGCTTGAGGCTGTTTTATCAGACCACCCACAAAAATTAAATGTTCATTAAAGAGCTAAAAAAAAGATCTTTTAACAATTTTACTGTAAAGATGAAAAGCACAAAAAGTTAATGGGTAAGAACACATGTTGCATTTAATTTTTTGCTTTACAAGAAAATCAAAGAGCAAAATGGTATTTTATACAAGTAAATATAGCTTTAATTTTCAATTACTTTGTACTCTGCCAATAAGTTCATGACAAGCTAATCATTTTATAATTTTCCATAAAATAATTTGTACTCAGGAACAGAATTTATCATGTAGTAAAATGTGAGCACAAGTAAAAAATTATAAATTGGAGATTGTGATTTTTAAAAATAATAATTTATTAGCATAAAATGTTGCTTTGAAGCTATTCTAGAGCATATGAAATTAAAGTTTAGAACAAATATTAAATAAATGACCCAAAATGGTCAGATAATTGTGTTTTCTAAAGTTTCACCAGGTATTTTGCACTTAACAAAATGGTCAACCAGTTGAATCTGGAACAGAAACATAGAAAGTAATTTAGAGATCATTTCTTGAGTAGTTGTAAACTGTGGTCCATGAAGGCCAGTTTCCATATCCCGTACATCTTCATTCTGAGCAATATGTGTTCCTTTTATCTGGGCTTCTGAGGAAATGTTTTTTTTTTTTTTTTTTTTTTTTTTAAGAAAGGGTTTCATAGCTCAAAACATTGGAGAACCACTGATGGTTCTACTTATTCCCTTAGATGTGAAGCAAATTAAGGCCCAAGGGGGTGGGGTGTGCAGGAATTTAACATTAATTGCCTATATCAATCCATTGTCAAGGTTACTGAAATACATTCCTACAGCAGCTGTATGGAAAACTGGCATCATGGGCTTATTATTGAATTGCTACTTCTCTCAAAACATGGTTTTCACATAAATGGAAAGAATAAAAATATATTTTCTCTGATTTCTTTCTTTGAAATCACTTCCTATGATAGTCATTCATAGGTGACTCAAAATAACATATTCCTATGATACATAAACACAACTGGCAGTTCACTCTTAAACAAAGTGATTTTCAATTTAGGGCATATGAAGCAACTGGAAACACTATTTCATGGAAATGCTTAAGATGTTGAGAGAATAGTTATTTAATAATCAAGTTAAAAGCACTTGATCTATTTTTGATTAATTGCTTTTAAGCTAAAATCCAACACTGCTTTATAGAACCTCATGTTCAGTGGTCTGTTCACATTATGTGGATGCAGACTACACAGCCAAAGAGGAATTACATGTGTTCTTCCTTGTTTTACAAGAATTAATGAGTAATCGTTTGTCTTCATTTTGAGGTACCATCATTCTTTTCTCTTGTCAAAATATAACCTAGTGAGACCTATATGGATTAGTTACTTAAAGCCAGCCAATTAACAGGCTTCCATGAAGCTGGAGCCAGAATTTATTTGATGTGCCCATTTTTAAAGGAATATACATACAATTTTACATCCAATAAATTACCAAAACTTAAAAAAATGATAATCCACAAATACTGGCTCAGTTGGAAATCAAACTAAAATATTTGTAGAGTGCTTATCATACTTCTGGAAAAAAAATTTGGTAATATATGCCAATAGCCACAAAACTTCTGAAACTCACTCTTAAGAATTTATTTTCAAGGAAATAACTTCAAAGGAGAAAAATACTTAGGTATTAAGTTATTCTTTACATGAAAATAGACAATTTTATTCTATAGAATTTTAGTATAGTATAAAAGACAAGTATAAATGAGCTAAATTATCATCTATAGGGATATAACTAAATAAATTATGAAATAATTCAAAGAAATTATTATGTAACCTTTATAATTCCAAAGAACAGAAAATGGGGGGCTTTGTACAGTAGCACAAAATGTTATTCATATCACAGATGCAATGGCACAGAGGCAGAAATTCATTCAGTGACTTCTCAAAGAGATGATTTTATGAATAAATAAGGCAAATGGCATTCCTTTTACTGCATGGATGATGAGGTAGAGCTGAAAATAACTGAGCCTAAGTCTGTAGTAGAGTGATTTTTTCTCCCTTATAATGAAGTACTTCCTTCAATTAAATTAATCTCTGGTCCTTTTTGGACCCATCATGCTATATGATAGGCCACATACTCTTCACTTGGTTCTTGAACAAGTAAGTTCACTTGAACCAGATTAGTAGTTTATTCCAGACTATGCTCTTGCCAAGCTGTAATATTTCTTGTCCTGTCTTTCCATGGAATCGAGGGTAGGAGTAAAGACTGTTGCCTCTAATGGGACTCCATAAAGCCAGAAAATATTTATGGTGCATCTAGACTGATATATCTGCCTTATAGAAGAGCTTGAGGATTTGGCCCCATTCAGAAGAATCTGATCCACCACAGCACTAAATTTCTTCTATGCTGAAGTGACTCTACCCTTATAATATAGCCAAGGCTTCCCTCACAGAAGCCAGTAGTTCCTAGGCTAAGTGAACAACACAGTTACCTCCTCCACAGGTTGCTGAGCAAGGAAAGAAATCTGTCTCCCTCCATCGGTGGATGATAGGCTGGTAGAAGATGAACTGGACTGTGCTGTTAGCAGATCCCGAGTTGCGGATCTGTAGGAGACAACAGCAAAATAGAGGAACTAGTGAGACAGAGAGGTGCTCTCTGGGTCCCTAGTAACTTTGAACAAGAAAGTGTGGTAGCTCTGGTGGTCTTTGGCTGTGTGAAGGATGCTATGGGAGAGAAGTGGCACCAGCCACATCATCTATCTTACCATTTCACCAGTGAATGCTCGTTGCATAAACTGTAGCTATCATCACTTTCCTAGTTCTGTTGTGATTCCAGTACAGTCTTATCCCAAACCACTTAGTCCCTCACTTGCTTTTATTTCCACCCTCTCTGGTAGAACAGGTAA
>PVKM010001561.1:61598-75828 GCA_004027735.1 Carollia perspicillata
AAAAAAAAGAAACATAAGAGTTAAAGAATTAAGTAGCTCTTCTCACTCAGAGACATACACAAAGTTTCCTGACAACTTGATGATTTCTGTAGTTTAATGTGCAAAGTTACCAACTTGAATCTTGCTGAAATGCAAATTCCTGGGCTCAAGCCCAGAGATCCAGGCAGTTCCAAAGTAGATACTCCAAGAACCAAACTTTGAAAAACACCAACTTATTGTATGAAATAAAATACATCAAATAAAACATGTGCTTATGGAAATTATAATTCCTTTGTTTTTTTTTTTAAAGAGAGGATGTGAGGCAATAATTCTTTAATGGTTCTTAAAAGTACAGCGTTGAGAGAACATAAACTGAAAGAAGAGAAAAGTACCCAAGAGGAACAATGCCTTGATCTCATGAAGACAGACTGACATATGATACAACATTTAGACAGTTGGGTAAGGGCAAAGCAGGGTCTATTTATAGCACTAAAGGAAGGTCCTTGGACAGTTGAGAGGACCACCTCTCACCCCAACTCTGTTACAGGACTGAGAGGAGTATCATCAGCTGAATCATGTGGTCAAAGCCTTTATTAATGTTTTCAGGCCTTACCACTGTCCCAACTTCCCTTTATCTAGGGGAAAGGGATAGATTTGGCCTTCAGACTTTTTGAAAAGAGACAGCCTTATTTTTCTGTTGCTGCATTTAACAAGTGGATTGAACACCTAGGAATGTACAGGATAACAGGAACACTGGAAAAACAGGGAGTAGATCTTAACCCCTAGATGGTGTTTAGAGTTTTGATGTGAATATGGAAATATTCCTCAGAAAATCTGGAAAAGCTGGGAAGGAGAAAGAAGAAAGAGAGAAAACCTACAGAATATTTCATATTATGCTAGGGTTCTGACCCATGGTGCATCCAGGTCTTTCCTAATTAGAATAAACAGCGATACAATTCCCTACTTTAAAGCAAAGCAGCTGAAGCAATACGGTGTCTTTCACAAAAGGGAAGCGTGGCCTGCGGATGACTATTTTTCAGTCTAGTGTGTCAGGTACAGGATATCTAATTGCTTGCTTAGGGATGTAGTATTAATCACATTCTTTGGAAAGTTTTTTTTTTTTTTTAAGCTTATAAAGTCTATAGCTCTCCAGGGATGTGTGGTTATCATGCTGGAAAGCTATTAGAAGAAGGCTCTCATTTGAACAAAAACTGCATGAAAAATAAAAAAGGCCAGGAAATTTGTTTAGATCCTGGAAGATGAATTGTTTAGCAGGGGTCCTTTGGGGATGCTAAAAATTAAAGTAAGTCCCAGGAAAGTTGGGGGGTGGGGACCAAAATGAGCAGAGTATAACACCAAAGTACTTGCAGGTACCTTGGTTCAGAACATTTGGACAGTGTCTGGGCTGATCTTTTGGCCAGTTAAAGAGGCAAAAAGATGGAGCAAGTCTTTTTTCAGCTCCTCGTTGGTTACTAGTTAAAGCACCTTGTGAATGACAAAGAGATCTGGTGTCGAGAGAGGGTAACTAAACACCATGCTGAAGGAAAAGGGAAAAAAAAAGAGCAAGCATCTTAGAAAGAATATTGTTCTTAATGAAGTCAATGAAAGGGATGTATAATGACAATAAATGCTGAGACTGTATGTTCAGATTTGAAAAGAAATCAATAACTGGATGAAACTCCTAGGATGTAGAGGATAACAGGAACACTGAAGAAATGGGAGACAGGTCCCACCCCCTAGACTGGTATTATGTTCCCACAGGTAACATTCCTGCTTCTGCTTCTCTGCCACCATCTTCTTCCTTTAATAACAGCTGCACCGAGCTCAGTAATCAGCACTAAGCACATTCCTACCTGGTGTGGGGTACATTTTATTTATATTAAATCTAAACACTACTTCGTATTATCTTCCACATTTGCATTACAGTGAGAGAAATGAAGCTCGGAGAGGTTAAGTGTCCTGGTCCAGCCTCCACAGCTGGGGAAAAAACAGCCGGTATTTGAATGCAGGTGTGCCTGGCTCTAAAGCTGCCATTCTCATGGTACCAAACTGTCTTTGTTGGTGTGAAGATACAGGCATTTATCTTTAGCAGTTCTCTTGGCCTCTTTTCTCCATGTGTTAATTTTTCATTTTAATGTTGAAATAACATTTAAAAATAAAAAGAAGAGGCTAACCTAATGTCTAACTTAGATGGCCTAATTATTGGTTACATAGATGAGCCACAATTAATTAGTTCAGGTTTTATTAATTCTGGGATGCTGAGACCATTGTTATCATTAGCTTTGAAACTGCGTGAACCTTAAATACTTAAATATCAAACAGGTCCTAGTGTGAAAGCTTCAGTTCAACAGATGAGAATTTTGTTTAAAGGAGCTAAGTACATCTGGCATATGTAATTTTGATCTCCTTAAGTTAATAAGCAAAGAGAATGTTCTGAACCAAGGTTTTCTTCCTGTACTTAACATGATTCAGTGCTTCTAATTCAATTTAATCACCTGTCATACTGAAAAAGCGGTCACTTTCCATAGCAAGGGACTGCACTGTCCTAATAGAACTGCAGAGCAGTACGAGTGTATGTGTGGGTAATGGCCTTTAAGCCCATGTAAAATCAAAGGAATTAAGGAGAAATTTCAAATACATGACGGACATCAAGAACAAAAAGCCTCTCCCACATGAAGCTCTAATAAATGCTATATCTTTTTCTTCTTATCTGGGAAAAGGGGCAATTGTGAACCTTGGAATGTTCTTCAACTAGGTTCCTTTCTCTCCCTGATGTAGAAATTGTCCCCTCAGAAGGGTGGGCAGGGGGGCTGGTGCTCAGGGGCCTTCCCACTCCTCGTTTTCTGCAGCCAAGTTGCTGCTCTGGCCTGAGGAGGACAGAAGGGGGCTGGGGGCTGACCTGCCCCCGAGAGCCTCCGAGCTGGACCCAGAACAGTATTCAACTTGGCACACTGGCCTCAGGGCTGCCAGCACTGTCATGACCGGGTTGCACTCGAAAATGGTAGAAATCAATCAATATGCCTGCTCAGAAGAGAATAAAATAGAAAACAGGTGAATCTATTTATTAAATGTCTCAGTCTACTACATTAAATTTGGGGTTGTTTTGGTTTTTGGTGGTGATAGTGAATCCTCAAGGAACTGTAAAAACATTTTAAAGTGCTTTTATGGGCTTTCAAAATATGCCGCAACAATAAGGTCTTCCTTAGGGCAGTTAAATATTTACAAACATTAATATTGATGTAATTATTACTTTATTGCCTTTCTCCTCCATATTCCAAAAGCTCCAGAAAAGCAGGTACCATTTATCGTGCTCACCACTCTGTCTTCAGCATCATCTACAACTTCTGGCATGTAACAAGAGTTCAAACAATTGCTGAGTAAATGAGTGCATGAATGAATGAACAAATGCATTATATAATGATCACGCCCCTTTCAAATACTATTTGTGACACATTCTTAGAATAATTTTCATCTTTTTATATATAGCTACCAGTTTTCTTGAAGGTGTTATTGATCATTTCTTGTTGATAAAAACTGATAATGCTAATACAATGTTGCTAAAGTTCATGGAAAGAAGCAGTACTGTTTTTGCTTACCCTTACCCAACAGCACTTCCCACCCCTCTTTGATGGTATAGTAGTACAGTAGAGTGGAAAGGGCTTGTAAAATTCCTAGTTACTACTGGAATGAAACATAAATTCAACCACTCCACTGCTTGAAATATCTGATACTTTCAATAGTTGGAAATATTAAGATTATGCATTATTCAGTAAAAATAATGATAAAAATTGTTAACATGTAACTTTACATGTATACTTTTATAGGGTTTTCTTTTCCTTCTAGAATTCCAGACATTGATATTGGGAGATGCAGCAGTTCAGCCCCTTAGCCCCTGGCTCAGGGTTAAGTGAGAGATGCTGCTTATGGTTTTACTACCCACAGCCCTTGAGTAGGGCAGTAGGCCAGAGATGCCCTGTGGGTATAATGCTGGTTAAGGAACAAAAACATGGAAGAGTACGTTAGGAAGCGGGGGCTGAGAGTCTGAGCAGGCTTCAGTCGGCTGGAAGGATGACCTTGGTATCAGAGGGAAAAGGAGGGCAGAAAACAAATTATGAGAGTGGAACCAAGGGGGCTAGGATTGGGCAAAGGTCTGCCACTCTCAACAGTGGTTCTCTGATTCTGCATCTTAAAGCTGGCTGTGCACTTGGTAACATAATTGGTGTAGGAGCACAGAAGGAGCTGCCCCAAGATGTTCCTCTGTGGTATATAAATTATTTTGAACTAAAGGCAACCGAGACACTGCAAGCTCAAGAGAAACTTCTGTGCCTTACCACAACTACTTCAAAAAGTTTAAATTAGGAGCTATACCCATAACATGAGATTACCAAAGATCACCTTTTGACTATCTATATAGCAGGAAAAACTATTATACTGAACATCTGCTCTTCTTTTCGTCCTGAAATGACTGCTCTCTTCTCAAGCCCCAGGACACCTTATCCTATCCTTAGTTCAGAATGCCATGTATACCTCATTTTAGCTTCCTGTCTCTGAACTGCTGACGTGTGTGGGGCCTCAGGCTATCCCATGTATGTGAAGTTCCCATGTGTACATGTGTAATTAAGCTTGGCTATTTTCTCTTATTAATCTAATTTGCCTCGTGCAGATTTAACCATCAGACCAGCTGACAAAAACTAGGAGGGTAGAGGAAAGTTTCTCCCTCCTCCACATAAGAAACCCAATTAGAAATTCAGTATATTGTAGCAAACTCAGTCCCAAATTCTTGCACTCTGTCAGCATAAAGAAGAATATGCATTGGGGGAATTGCTACCTGTAAAAGTTGGGTAAGAAAAAGAATCACTATGTATTACATGCTTCTATGATTTCCTACAGTAATTTCAACTTTTCCTCTCAAGAATGTTGGCCTTACAATGGTTTTTCCTTTGCACGAGCACGGGTTGACTGGCACAATGTGGCTGGGAGGGAGGGCAAAACCAACCTGGGCAGAAATGTTTGCCAAAGCTGAGCCTCTAGTGGAGAAAAGAATTGATTGTTTGAATCCTACCCAAGATTCATGGCTATCCAAGTCTCACAAAGGCTTTCTTAATCACACTAGCTTGTAGCAAGTATCTATAGATTTTACAGTGTCCATTTTATTTTATACTGCATAATATGCATCACTATTTCAACATTCCCTATCCTGCATGTTATCTCTCAAATGGCATTATAATATAGGAAAAGGAAGATACCATTACTGGGTGTAGAATTATGTACAGGATTATGTTCAAGGATGTCCAGAAAAAAATATGAAGGCATCATATTTGCCTAACACTCTAAGTGACACAAATGGAAACCATGGCATTTCTATTCCCGAGACTACTCAGACAAGCTTACACAACAATTAGAATGATGCCAATCTTTCTAAACAAATTCCCCAACTATAAAAATGTAATGTATTTAGTAAATTATCCTCTGCAGAAAGTAACTCTTCTCCAGTTATCTATGCATGAATTGTGAGTCAGTGTTCTTAGCTCTAAGTATGCTTATTGTTTACTATCTGCTGAGTATTTCTGCTGCTTTGGTGGCTTAGGTACTCTCAGAAGTCACTTGTCTATCTATCTGATATGGTTTTCTTCTTAAATTTTAAACATGGGCACAAACTGAACATGTATAAATATACCCAAGTAACCTGCACAAGCAGAGTTAAGTTGGAAGGTGTTTTTTTAGTGTATATGTTTTGTTATTGTTCAAGTACAATTGTCTCAATTTTCCCACCACCACTTTCCCCTGCCCCTCCCACCCTCAATCCTACCTCCCCTTTGGTTTTGTCCATGGGTCCTTTATATGTGTTCCTTGATGACCCTTCCCCTCTTTCCTCCGTTATCTACCTCCTTCCTCGTCTCTGGTATAAACCATAACCGAAAAAGACCCTCTTCTATCTGGGAAAATTCTTGCCCTCTTCTCATTCTCTTCTATCTTCTCATTCTCTTCTATTGGGCCAGCAGCTTCAGAAAAGATGCAAATGGCATGGTAGGAGGAAGGAGATACTAAGCCAGGCAGTCATTCAGCCAATAGCCAATTGCTCCTTACAATTAATGTGATGACAGATGTCACAGCCAGTCTGCTTTCACATCCATTTGTCTTACACCTGCCAAATTGTCCTTGGATATACAATTTGTAAATGGACCATCTTCAGAGAAGCTGCATTCTGCTCTTGAGTAGACAGAGTATTGTGATAAATTGGACCAGAAGTTAAAGCATTTCAAAAAGATGGAAAAGAAATGATTTGCATTTATCTGCTTTTATACAAGGCCTGTCCAGAAGGTATCCAGCCATGCAATATGAAAAATAGAGACACTTCTCAAAGATATAAGATATAAGAAACATTGTACATAGGACAATGATGCCTCAGTCCCCCTCAAGGTAATCATTTTGGGAGCTTATACAGTTCTCCCAATTGCCATAAGCTGCCCTGTTGTATTTTCCTGAATCTTGCCAACAGTCTGAAATCTCTTCCCTTTCAAAGGCGATTTTAGTTTTGGAAAATGCCAGAAGTTGCTGGGCATAACATCCATGCTGTAGTTGCAGGGTGGTGATTTCATGTTTCACCAAAAACTGCAGGAGACATGATACATGAGCAGGTGCATTGTTGTGATGAAGCTGCCAATCACTAGTTGCCCATAGCTGTGGCCTTCTGAATCATCAGATAGTTTCTGCAGAGGAAGGTTCAAACTTCATGCAAAATTTGATGCAGATTTGTTGCTCTACTCACTCAGTCATTTTGAATGCAATGGCCACACAGTACACATGCTCACTCAACAGTATCTACTTCTCCCACTGACTAGCACAGTGAAGTCAGCATTGTTCACACACACACATTCCAGTCAACTCTCATTGACTGCCAGGTTACATTAATATTGTGCAAACTATTCTTGTTATATTAGCAATGGTTGAACTTTTTCTGGACAGACCTCTTACACACTATCTGACTTAATTCCTCACAAAGACTGTGGGGGAGTATTTTATTACCATTTTTTCAAATGATTGAACAGGTTCCGTGAGGTAAAACAATGTTACTAGAGGTTACATATCCAGTAAGCACGACGGTACACCAAACACTAGAGAGCTTGAAGTGCTTTGTACCACTCCATGCTAGCATTGCTAAAAATGTTTGTATAGCCAATGTATAAAGTTTAAATTTTTGGAAGACATGCTTCCCTAGGAAGCAAGATAATAATTTAGTCTGGTTTTAACTTTTAAAGATGATTTCAAAACATAACTTTGTAACCAATGGCAATATATAATTATTCTCACTGTGAAAAATTTTCCTTTCATGCAAAAAAATGGTTTTTTCCTTTTAAATAAACAAAAATTGTGTTTTGGCAATAAAATTTCAAAGATGTTGATGAATAATCATTTCTACTTTGATTCCTATGTATCTCATTCAAAAAGGAAGTGATTGCTTAAATTAATATATTATGCAAAAGAGACTACACTTTGAATGTTGCTGAAAATGAATTACAAACTATGTGTATAACTTCTAAGCACCTAAGTTATAAAAGACAACAAATAAATCGAATGGTAATCTTTTATTTTCAGTTATTTCCTAGGGAAAATTAGGGAAGAAAAAGTTGCTTCATTATGAATCACTAGAAAAAAGGTAATTTTCTCCTCATCTTCTTAAACTATCTAACTCATTTTTAATAGTGAATACTGATTTTAAAATTCTATAATCAATTTTAGAATAACTACATTTATTTGATCCTGATATTTTCTAATGAAACCTTAGTTTTCTCTCAGCTGCAACCTGAAATTAGGTCATCAAACAGGACACATAATGCAAAAATCACTAAAATGATAGTTAGCTTGTTTCTGAATGAAAATCTTTACAGGTGGCAGGCATTTGAAAGTGTAAGAACCTTCTTTAAAGTCCATCTTTAAAAAAATATGTGTATTACATGTAGAAGGAAAAAATAGTCTTAGAAGCAACAGAGAATACTGACAAGAGTTCTGGGCCAGAAATAAAGAGATGTGGTTTTGGTCCTGCTTTGTCATCAGGATGAGCTTGGCCCCATCACTCAACTACCCTGACTTCCCTAAAGCTCAGTTTCCTTGCAGGTAACATGAAGGTGTCAGCATCTGTCCCACTTCAGGAATTGGCTTGTGGCTAAAGTTCATTATTCATCTAACATTTGGTAGTGTCTATTGTGTTTTCTTAAGAAGAAGTGAAGAGAAATATGATTCTGTCCCTGCCATCATGGGACACACAGTAAGGTGTAATGTAAAGAAGAATGTTGGGTTGAGTTACAGAATGCTTTTGGGTGGAGAAAATCCTGAAGAACAATTATAAGTTGGTGAAGTGAATGGAAGAAGAAAAGATAAAGAGCATTGCAGATGGAGGGCGTGGCATTATGCAAAGGTAATTAGCCATGGGATTGCAAGATCTTGGGGGATCTTTGAGCCATTCTGGTGATTGAAACAGGTGAGGAAATGTCAAAGGTGAGGCTGGAAGGGTAGACAAAACCCCAGATTATTGAGGGCAGTGCACGCTGTGCTACGGATCTGCATTTTAACCCCAAAGCAACGGGTGGAGGTGAGGAGCAATGCAGCATTATGAAGAGAGGAGTTCTGGTTTTAGAAAACTTACTTTGAGGGCAACATGGGCAATGGATCAGAGGCTGGGAAACTAAATGAGTCTATGGCATTAGTTCAGGTGAGAAATACAAAGGACTAAAGATGGAAAAGAAAGAATAGTTTTAAAAGATGATATAGAAGTAGAACTGACAAAGTTTAATGTGTAATGAGGGATGTACAGGAGAGGGGGAAATTGGTGTGAATCAAAGTTTTCTGACTTGGCAGGGTAAACAGTGTATTATTTCACAAGATTTGAAAGAAAATAAAGTAGGTTAAAAAAAGAAAGAAAAGAAAATAGGTGATTGGGGACAGACAGGTCCAGTTTTGGTTATGTTGAGCTCATTGTGTCTGTGGGACATCCAAGTGGTGATGTGTAGAAGACAGCTGGATATATGAAAAGCATTCAACAATGCAGTGATCTAGTCAAATGTCAATAATATTGCTTAAACTCAATTCTATATTATCAGTATGTATATTAGCTCTTGCAAGGCCCCTAGTGCACTAAGAACATTAATATAAATGGTTTGTTCAACAGTATGCTAAGGGCTTCAAAACATAAGGACATATCTTGACTTTTTACTGTGCAGGCACACCTGCACATGTTATATTGTGCTTTGCTTTATGTTGCTTCACAGGTGAAGGCAAGACCCTCCACCAGCAAAAGGATTACGACTTGCTTTATTGCGATGCCTGTTGCAGTGGTCTGTGTCCAAAACAGCAATATCTCTGAGGTATGCTTTTGTTTGTTTAACTGAAATTACTTAACTACCTACAGCATCATCTCTGTTGTGAGTTATCTCTGATGGTTTATAGCTTCTTGCTCATGCTCATGTGGCTGGCAGGTGGACTGGATTAAAAAAACTACCATGCAGATGGAGACAGAAGACTACTCTGGAACCCTTCTTCCATGCTACCTCACTGCCTATCACATTTTCCTATATGCATTCTTACTTCCAGCTGCCACGAGGTCATCAAGCCTTAGCTTAAATCAAATGTCCTCTGGCTTCAGGTCCCATGATGAAAAATTTATGGAGTCCTGGACACATTACAAGTTTTACAGCTTTACAGCTGAAATCCTTCAGGTCCTTCTGACCTACTGAGGGAAAAAATATGTTTTATTTTATTGTGATTCCCAAATGTTCTTCTAGTGTGTACATTTTTTTCCTACAGAATATGTATATTGCTTCCAGCAATGTGTTTTATATTACCTTGAAGAGTAAGGGAAGCTCTGATAGAAGGAAACGATTTCGTCTTGTTGCCAGTACAAGAGAAAGCAGAACTTGAATTGGAAGGAAGCATGACCAAGTCTATGGATCATTAGTTTGTCTTTCTCTTTGACCGAGGACACCTTATATGAGCCAGTGACTGCATCCTAACTTGTTTGAAAAAAGTTTATATCATATATAACTAATGATACATTGGCTTTGTGATTTGGGTCCTTTTATTAAATTAAATACACACACAATTAGGATTTCTCCTAGGAACTTAAAAGAAAATCATGTGTTCTTATAAAGTCTGGGATGTAGCTCAACACCCTTGAATTAAACATATCTTGGATAATAGGCTTTCCAAATCTATGTCAAAACTTGAAGTCTTTCTCTTCAGGAGATATAAATACCACCAATTTGGAAGTGGCTTGAAAACAAGGTAACTAAATGGGCTCACCTTAACAATGAAATCTGCTGTGAGTGGTCCAACCATTTTCAGGATCTCTTTGTCTGGAAATTTCTGAAAGTCCACACTAGAATTGTCCACAAGAAAGATGCCTGTAGAGCTGAGACTGTTTTCCCCTTTAGCCCCCTGGAGCGTTTTGGTTTCCAGATCTATATAATCAAACACATGGAAAGAAGAGGAAGATGTTCACAGGGCTAGGTCAGATCACATGCGAGTACTTTCCATGGAACAGAGTCTAGAACCATATAAGTAAGGGAGAAGAATAATTCCTTATATGTGACACAACTAAAATTATGATGTACACTAAATACATAGGTACTTTGGATCACATAGAAGTTTATGCTGCGAATGAAATTGTTTTAGAACTTACTATCCAAACATTCAAATCTCCCTGTCAAAGAATCTTTGTTCCCCTGGACTACCTCATCACAATCCTGTTCCTTTGACTAAACCTCCAATACACATTTTACCGACTTCAGTGTTTATGGTCCTTGGCCTAGAATACCCTATACTTTTCTTTTTGCGCTATGGGACCCAGGGTGCAGGTCTGAATTTCCTTAGCACCTGTGTGACTTTATATTTTTGCATTACCTTTTATTTATTTATATTTTCTGGTTACTTATTGCATGTGTGCTATTGTTAAAAATGAAGAAAGTATAGTGGTTTAAGGACAGGGAACTAACTAACTGTCCTTTTTAGTTCTCTTTCACTTTACAATCATCTTTGGTACTTCATTCAGTATTGCGTACATATATGATATTTCATAAGAGCTTAAGACAGAAAGAAGAACTTCTGGTTCCTGGAACATTCCCATCTGAATTTAGCCAATGGCAAAGCCTGTGAAGCATCTTTTGTTGTAGGAAATCAAAGTGCTGGGAAGATGGCAATTATGATGCGTATTTCAGAGCACATGAATTTTTCATGTGATAGAGAGGTAGTTTAAAATAACTGCCCACTGCGCAAAGGAAGGTAGATAGGTGAAATCTAACCAGAGCCTTTGATCTTGGTGAGTGTCTTTAGAAGAAAAATGGGGAGCCTGGGTGAAGCCCTAGGTCTTCCTTCCTACATTCAGTGAGACTGGCTCCCCTCCTATATGTTTTACAGATTGGGTTTTGTGGTTAGGGATAATTTTAGGGTCCGTGGAGGTACTAAAGTGCCTCAAGTATTTGTAATAAATTATTCTAGATATTGTCTAAATCAGGTTCTCTATGACAATGAATAGCAACAGGTAGAAATATTGGTGTCTAATGAAGTGCCCATGACCCTCAGGTGAAGAAGCCTGAGTAGCCCTTCTGTGGGAGTAGGTCAGGCTCCCTTCCCATCTCCCAGACTCATGGGGACATCGCAGAAGAGCATAAGGCACACCAAAGAAATATCTGAGTGTGTGAACCAGTTGTTGTCATCAGAGGAACATAATAGCCCTGAATCTCCTATCTCTAGGCTTCATTCTTCTGGCTGCCTTACAGGTATTCACATGAATTTGTGGAGATCTCTCCAGAATATAAGTTAATTTAGTTTTGGAAAAATCTTGGAGATCTAAGCCTAACCTGAGCATGTGATTCAATTTTATCACCAGGTCCTCCAGGTGTGTCTGTCTCAAGGTGCTTCTGATTAAAGACGAGCTGCACCAGACTGCACAGTCTTGTTCTAGTTTGGCGCTAACTATTTAGGGTCCATTCCATATTGGACCAGATGTAGGGAATGAAGGACAGAAGGGTTGCAAGAGAAACTAGGCATCATTTACTCACAGATTTATTTTGAATTACATTCCAAATACAAAACAAAACAAAAACTTCTTCAGGTTTACATGTGTTATGAACAGAATGTCTGTTGGGGGAAAAACAGACTCCAGTTTGCTTTTCATTCATCTATGAGTAACATTTGCAATTTTACAAATCATTGGGACAATTAATCCAAAGAAGGCCAACTTGTCAGCTTCTTAGTGGTCACATAATTAGAAAGTCTGGGAAACTAATACATTTATAAAGTGATTTTTCCTCTTATATCTATCTATCTATATTCCTTTGGGTTCTTTCTTCTGCAATGAGGAGTCAGTCCACAACCTGGCAATGGTCTTGGTCTGATGTTTGATTGTAGCCTGCCCCTGTTTTTGACTGGGGTTGTTACACCAGCAGTTACCGTGGTCCAGTTCTCAAGAGAAAAAGTGAACACTTAAATGGTAATAGTGTACACACATATATATCATCCTTTGACATGTGAATACTATATTTTGGGGGTGGTTCAGGGCCAGAAAAGAAATTGGATCCATATAAGGTGTCTTATCAGCATCTTTTGGCTTTGCCTGAACTGTACCTTACTTATTCCTTTACTTCACATGACCCTTCAAACCCCACCTCTCCCATGAAATGTATTTATTTTTAGTTTTAGAGAGACTATAGTAGGCTATCTGAACTTTCCCAGGCTGTAATTTGTCTTCATCTTGTTTGTCTTTCTGGAATGATTTCAGTCATAATCCAATTTCCAAAAGATAGTGCTTGCTACCTAAACTGGTTTCTTAGGTATGTGTGGGAGGAAAAAAATAAAAAAGAGCAAAAGATGATAGATAGGTTTGTAGAAACCCAAGAACAATCACAGAAATGCTCAAGGGAATAATCACAGAAATGCTCAAGGGATCAACTGAAGTGAAATCTTTCAGGGAAACTGACTATTGCGGGAAATACTAGCATATCCTCTCCCACCTCCTCTTTGGTTCGTAGCCCATAGTTTTTTTGTTTATAATTTACAGACCTATGTCTAAGCAGCACTAAATGGTATTTTTTAAAAAAAGATGTGGCTGCCTACTGCTGGCTTGGCATGCCTGAGGTCAGTTCTTGTACAAACTCTGGTGGGGGCATGCTACCATTTGATTTCTGGGTTATGATCACCCCTTTAGTGATCCTGAATCCAAGAATTATCTTCAAGATATTAGGACTTTATACTGTCTTTAGTATGTGGGATGCTTACTTATATCAAAATGGTTTTCTTTAAATGCCACAGGGTTAAAGGTTGTTTGGTGTTTCTATATGATCTTCTGAATTGATAAAGTAAGGAAACATAAAAGTAGGAAGAATAAAAGAAAGAAGGAAGGAGAGGGAAGAAAGGTTGGAAGGAAGAAAAAAATGAGAGGGAACCAAGAAAAAGACGTGAGTTTGGAAAGGAAGAAGTGAGAAATAATATTCACAAAAGCATAAACATGTGCTTAACTCATGAACAATCTATAGGGAGCATCTATTTTGTGTTTTTTCAGGATGACTGTGGTTAGAGATAATTACCACAGAGTTTTTTGCTATCTCATCAGGCAACCAAAAGATAAACAGAAGCATTCAAAATATCATATTATGATGGAGTAGAAAGATTTGTACTTCTGTATTTTAATCTATTCTGGGAGCAAAAAGTAAATAAATAATACTGCCCAAAATTCTCAATATCCAAAGGAAAACAAGCAAGTTTACTTACACAAGTGATCAGTTCCTCTTAAGAAAAGGCGAACCTGTCTGCTTCCATAGGGAATAGCAACCACAGTGTCATCCACTAGAGAGAAACAAAGCAAAGTCTTAAAAGCACATAGTTTGATACAAAATTACTGATTGTCTCCTATAAAGGCACTGACATACCACCCCTCACCCTGCAAAATGACAATGTTTTTTATTGTTGTTCAATTACAGTTGTCCTCATCCCTCCCCCATTACTCTCCCGGTCCTAGCCCCCTCCCCCTCCCACATTCAATCCTCTCTCCCCTCCCCCATTGTCTGTCCATGAGTCCTTTATACATGTTCCTTCACTTGACCCTTCTCCTTTCCCCTGTTATCCCCTTCCCCTCTGGTCACTGCCAGTTTGTTCATTATTTCCATGATTCTGGGTCTATTTTGTTCGCTTGTTTGTTTTGTTGATTAGGTTCCAATTATAGGTGAGATCACATAGTATTTGTCTTTCACTGTCTGGCTTA